>JAZHYW010047678.1:0-17623 GCA_037355805.1 Ixodes ricinus | reverse complement strand
CTCGTTTTTTTCAAGAACTGTTTCAGCTTCCCTTTAAATAAAAAAGGAAACTACACCGACTTCAAGTAACGACATTAATGAATTCACCGGACCCTTGGCATCTAATATGGCAGGGGTGTGTACAAAAGGGGCACAAATGAAAACGCGGGAAACAATCTGTGCGTGGGCTTATTAAGGTAGAGTTACTGGTGGTCTCAAGAGTTGTGAGACATTAAGCGATCTTTCCATTACCCTATCCGCCCTCATTGACAATTTCGCCCCATTTTCTCGCTCATCGCAACGTATTTCCTTCCTCCTCCACATTTTCCTATTACAAATTATCCAGCCAGTACCCACGTTCGGGTAAATACTTTTGCCTTTCCTTAATAAACACCTCTCTCTTTTTCTCTTACTGGTGATCGTGCCTTTTTATTACCGTGTATAAAAGAAAGAGCAGAATCATGCACGTAGATTGCATGAAAGAAAGTACCTCGGATTTCATTATTTATCTAGGAATACGCGGTCTGCGTACTTTGTTACGGACGTTCGAAAACGTAAGAAGTCTATCGCAGGCGCGGACGCTTAAAGCAAACAGGCACATTTCAATTTCTTCATTATGATTTGTGGGATGTAACCCGATCCACACATAAGACGAGAAGCGTCCTTTTTTTGGTACAAGGCAGGCTGGGAATCCATACATCTGGTAGAACCTGTCACTTGTGTGCGAGACTGTATCGTGTGTACAAAGTAATGGAGAGCGAAGTGGAGTTCTACTGAACGTTCCATTATGTAGGGGACATTTAGAGTATGAGATTAATGCTCCAGAATAACGTCTGGTTTCCAATTAAGAAGGTATGATCGGTACTTAAGCGGCCAGTCGTAAAGACAGTGAAATAAAGAGCGGAGGAAAACTCTAGAAGCAATAAACCATCCGGGGTTCCCTAAACCGTCTTACCAAGAAGCGGAGGAAGTTTGATGCCATGAAACGGCGCTTCAAATATGAATTGATACTGAGAATATAGCGTATACTTACGTAACCATACAAAATAGTGGATGTAAATAAATTAACAAAAACTCATAAAGGAAAGAAAAACATGTAAAAGCGGTTTCGATCATTCAGGAATGGTAAATGCCACGTCACAGTTGCCGAAATTCTGGCAACCGAGAAGTGCCCCGATTTATCTCGAAAAGGAGGCTGGGAGTTATATGTTGAGGCTTCCTCATAGTAGCACTGAACTCACAAAAAATATGTTTGTAATGTTTTTTACATGACTTTTTCTTAAGACACACACACACACACACACACACACACACACACACACACACACACACACACACACACACACACACACACACACACACACACAACACACACACACAAAGCAATCGGCGCAATATTTACGTTGCATGTGCATCTTGTGTTATACTTCGTTTCACTTTAGTTTCCGAGCGCAGCCGAAGCAACGAGATAATGAGGCCGAGGCCGAACAATCAGCGCCAAAATGGAAACGACGTTCGCCGTCTTCCTCTGCGTGTTCATCTGGCGGCTCATCCAATAAAACGTAGATAATCGTCTGTGACTTTTCGTTTTTAGTTTGTGTGTATGTGTTTGCCTGTCTTGTAGCCTTTGACTCTGATGGCGCGTACTGTGAAAAGAAGTACAGAAGCGATTTTCAAACATACTGATATTTGAAGGTGCGGACCCAGTAGTAGAAAGTGCCTGAATAAGTATCGCAAAATAAAAATAATCGCAAAAATATTTGGTATGAGAGTTAGTTTTCTGATATTTATTCATTTTATTTACAGGGTACCTACATCGCCTCGAGGGCATTATTGTAGGAGGGGCAGGAAATAACACACATACATAAAAAATACAAAGTGATCACTTGTCCGCACAGATTAGATATACAGCCGAGAAAAAAATACACTGTTGTCCAAGATGCTCACCACATCATCAGGCAGCAAGTTCCACTCTCTAATTGTCTTTACAAAAAAAAAAGAATGACAGAAGCTGTTTGTTTTATAGGAATATTCAAAAACTTTTCTAGAGTTATCACACCTAGCTGAAACATACGTTGGCCCCAAAAGATACTCATTCTTATTAATACCAGTATTATTATAATAAATGCGATGGAAAAACTTCAATCTTAATTTTTGCCTTCGAATGCTCAAGGGCTCCCATCCCAGCATGGTTTTAACCTCTGTCATACTAGCGTAATGATCGTAGTTGTTACTAACAAATCGCGCTGCTTGATTTTGAAGTTTCTCAAATCTATCGATCAGATACTGCTGGTAGGGATCCCATATAACGCACGCATAATCAATCATTGACCTTAAGTGCAAGAAGTAAAGAGTTTCTTTTACGTCTCAGGACGCGTGTTTGAAATTTCTACGGATAAAAAACAACATTTTACTGGCCTTATTAATTGTGTAGTTAATATGTTTATTCCATTTAAGTGATTGGTGAAAATAAACGCCAAGATATTTACATTCAGAGACATTACCGATTGTCAGGTTTTTGATAGTATAACTTGTAAAAAATTGAGAGACGTTTCTAGCAAAATTAACGAGGTTACATTTTCCCATATTTAGGCTCATGTTCCATTGGTTACACCAGTATGACTACCTTATCTAGATCGCTCTGTAGGATCTCGATGTCTCTCGTCGAATTTATTTCCCTGTAAATAACGCAATCGTCAGCAAAAAGTTTTATTGTCGACTGAATATGTTGTACAATGTCGTTAACGTAAATTAAAAACAGTAACGGTCCAAGAACACTACTGAAGACAACAAGATATACTTGTTGTCTCCAGGCAGATAAAAATGCATGGAGAAAATCATGCATTTTTAATAGGAACTGTTCTACTGAAAAAAAAAGAAAAGAAAAGAATATGCGACCACTTACTGTATTTTAAGAGAAGAGTGCATTGCCGCATATTACTAGCTTTAACGGTTAACATCTAAATCTCAGCGTGATAAGAGACTGTCGGTGACAGGGACCATAAAAATGATAATTGTAACAACAAAGAGGAAATCGAATCGGAACAAATTGCAATGACGTGGCAGCGCAGTATATTCATTCGTCCACCGTGTGCAATCGTGTTGCGTTGAGGAAGACCCAAGAAGAAACTATATAAATTTGCCCCTGGGCTACCGAAAGGAGGACAATGTCTCGCACGATCGACCGCGTGATTACTCCAGTGGAAAAGCGGCGCTGGTAACCGGTGAGAACCGGATGAAGCGAGTGCTGATCGGCGCGAAACGTTAGAGAGGCTACGGCAAGGCTCTGCACTCTTTGCAATCCAGAGAGCTTCCTTTTCTCTGGCGGTGAAGAAAGAGAAGGTTTTGTGATTGCGCCGCTTGCACGAAGCCGATGTTGTAGGGCGCAGGAAGATCTAATGAAGGGGAATGGGAGAAACGCACCGGATAATAAAGCGAGACGGCTAAAAAGGCATCGTCGGCATCCCTCGTATCGATTGATCAGAAGCCGAGACGAATCCTTTTGGCAATAGCAACTCCTCCTAGATCGTAGACAAGAGATGTCGAGTTGTGGTGAATAGGAAAAACGGTTCCAGACAAAGCTACCATGGTCTCCTCCTGAGCGCTGTAGACGGAAAGCCAATTCAAACTAAATGAATATGGTAAGTGTGCCCATTAAAAAAATAATACTTGAAAAAATTCAAATTGGAAAAGAAAAATAAACATCGCGATACCTCAGCCACAAAACAGGCCTAGTAAACAGTCGTTGTTACATTAAATAGAAATTGCCCTCCTTCCTTGTCTTGCGTTTGTTTTTCTCCGGTGGTCTTTAGCTTGTCTTTGTAGTGTCATGTCTTCATTCTTGCTTGCATATCGGCTCCTGGGGTTTCGAGGAGTTGTATTTTGGCTTGAAAAAGAGCTAGCATGAGCTTATCCCTGCCGTTCTTATCCTGTCAATGACTATCAGTGACGTGCGCGATCAAAAGCGTCGCCATGGTCGGCTTTCCTGGATTTACACAATTGCCCCCCCCCCCCCAGAAAAAAGCACAAGCGCGAGAGCATTGTGAGAGACCGTCAAGATCGACGGTGTTAGCTTCCGCATGTGATCTATCCTAGTTTCCACTGTGCTTTTTAAACACATCATCGAACTTGTCGTCCAACGGATGGTAAGTAGCCAGGGTAACAGCTCGCGACGTCACGTCAGTGCAAATCCTGGTCGTGGCGTCACGGATGAAAACCATCAGCAGGCGCCGCCAAAACATCTAGTGCTAATTGCTTAAGCTCTTGCCGTCACTTTGAGCATGGACTTAGCACGCGCCCACATGACCCCGCATTAGCGCAGTCAGTAAGGCACAATCTACGAAAAGTTCCTATTCTGGCGGACTGTATATGCGGAGAGTAGGTCGTGGTTCTACGCGATTGTCTAAGCCGGTGCATAGGTGGCTACTTTCACGAAGGGTATTTTTTAGGTTCTACTGTTAGAGGCAGCAGATGACGATAATCAGGGTAGTAATGGTCCTTTAATTCTGCGGGAGAAGAGGGGATCGAGCGACCGTGACGCAGTGATGGTCTTTGTTGTTTCGGGCCGCGGGCTCTTTGGTCCCAGTCAAACCCCGCACTTTAGAACCATTTGAGTTTTGTTTATACCAGACTACGTGGCAGTTAGTGTTGTGGTGAAATCAGACAACTATCCACACGTTAGAACACAACTCGAGCATTGAAATCATAGTGGATATACGTTTTCAGCTCTAATGCGCACTTTTTTAGGTTGACTAGTGACGAGGTAGCACTGTCTCAAGGGATCAGGGGGTGCGCACATCAACTGTAGGACAAGTATAAACATTTGGCGCTCTTTAACGGCGATAGGCGTTCTTGGCCAGATTTCAACGCCGATCCCCGGATATATTTACTGTGGCGTCATAATAGCAGGGGAAATGTTTCTGCTAAACTTTATGGCGTCACATGGCGTCATATGGTGTCATGGTTAGTGTTCTTCCTTATCGTAGTCTGTGCGTATCAGTGTCCAACGTCTCGGTTGTCGCCGCAAACAATTTATTGGACGCGACAAAGAACCGATATTTCTTTTTAGTTCGTTTCTCAGGACCGCGGTTTGTACAGGAGGCGGCTGGTCTTGCTTTCTTTGATTAAGCAAGATCTGATCTTGCTTTATTTTAATTTATTATTTTTATTTACGGGTTTACAGTGTGCATAAAGTTCAACATTCGTCTTTATACCAACGGCTGCGAGCCGGATCGATTTGTTCGGGACATTGATTGCATTTTATGCTGGTGCACAAAATTGTATACGAAGCTACACATAAATAAATGCCATCATATACGTTCTTCAGAAATACCTATGCCGCTACTTTCGCCGCTCATCATCAGAAATACCGCACCGGTCACTGTTTTATAGGTAAAGTGTATAGTGGAAGGCATTTCATCTGAAAGTTAATAGAGGCTGTCACGTGTGTGCTGGGATATTTTATCGGGCGAAACTTTAAAATTACACACTGAAACGTATATATATATATATATATATATATATATATATATATATATATATATATATATATATATATATATGTCCGCGACCCACTGCAACAAACGCAAAAATGCGAGAAATATAAAAAGAAACTGCGCATCGCCCGCACCAGTAGAGCCAGCGAAGGCATAATAAAGAATGAGACAAAATTGCAATAAAACGCGCACTTCCCCGACATATTATTTTTTGTACATTGTCGTTATCAGCATTACTATTCATAATACCCTTTTTCATGTCTGTGTAACTGTTGCAGAATGTTATAATTTTATATACCATTCTCATTTGTCTTCCCTCTACGCTTTGAGTCATGCCTGGTGAGTTTTCTGGGTCACAAATTTTTCGTAATATCATAATTAACAACGTATTAGATATTTATTTATTTATCTATTTATTTACCCTCAAGGCCCCGAACGGAATTACAGAGGGAAGGCGCGGGAAGGGGGGGGAGGTGACAAAGGTACAGTTGTTGATGCAATAAAATAGAATACAGTAATTAATGCACACTTGCTCAGACATTAAAAAAAAATATGTTATACAATGTTATAACAGTAATACCAACTAGCAAATTGTTAATCAAAACTAACAAATAAGGCATTCTTAAAATCAATAATATTGGTTATGATGGCTATGTCAGCTGGAAAGGCGATTCCAATCAGAGCTCATTCGAGGAACAAAGAAGTTAAGTAGGTGTTAGTTTTGTAATTGGGGATACCAACTTTGTACTGGGGATCTACGCGGGAGGAAACATAAGTAGGTGGAGTCAGAAGTTCACGGCACATAAATGTTTATTATGGTAAATATTATGAAATAAAGTAAGGCGGAATATCCGTCTACCTTGGATCATTAGGGTAAACCAAGACTATTTTTCATTGAAGCAACACTGAATGTGCGATGGTAATTACAGATTACGAAACGTGCCGGACGATTTCGAACTGATTCCAATGTTGCAGTGATAATGTTATGACCAGGGTCCCAGATAGAACATGCATATTCAAGCTTAGAACGTACTGAAGTAGTATATTAGAGGAATTGAGTGACACTGGTGTCTGTGAGAAGTTTCGTTTGAGATATCCAAGCGTGCAATTGGCGTTGTTAGTTACGTAGTTGGTGTAGAGTTTCCCAGGAAAGTTCAGAAGTTATGTAAACACCTAAGTATTTGTATGAGGACACAGACTGCAGCGGAGTATTGTTGATGTAGTAATTCGAGCATATGTTAGTATGACGGGATATTCTCGTGGATTTACATTCATTAAGGTTGAGTTGCAGCAACCACTTGTCGCACCAGTTAGATACAGAGTTAAGATCAGATTGGAGAAGGAGATGTCGGACTTATTTCTTACTTTTCTATATAGTACACAATCATCAGCAAATAAACTAATATTAGAGGAGAAACATTCAGACAGATCATTAATATAGATGAGAAAACGTAGCGGAGCTAAAACGGAACCCATGGGGAACTCCAGATGCTACGGGAGAAAGTGAAGAGTTAGTAGCATTGGCATGCACAAATTGAAAACGGTTGTTAAAAACGATTATATCCAGCGTAGCACGTTCGGATCAATGTTGAGGTTGCTACGTTTTAATAGGAGCAGCCGATGACAAACTTTATCAGAGACCTTGGAGAAATCAAGAGAAACGCAGTCTATCTGGGAGCCACGGTCAAGGACAGAATAAATCTAATTAGTGAAGAGCAGAAGATATGTTTCGCAGGGAAAAAGATTTGCGGAAGCCATGTTGAGTGGGGTAAAAGAATGGATTCTAGGAAATGTGCGATGTTAGAATATATGATATGTTCGAGTATCTTACAAGGAATGGATGTTAAAGGAATTGTCCGGAAGTTATTCGGTGAGGAGTAGTTGGCAATTTTATGAGTTGGAGTCACCTTTCCAACTTTCCAGAATTCAGGAAGGAAGCCTTCCTCCAATGATTGCTTAAAGATCATTGATAGTATAGCTGATGAATACGACTTTGTGTCCCTTAAAAACTTAGAGTTTATATCGTCAATACCGGATGAAGAAGAGAGCTTCAGATTGTTAATTATTGCAACTATACGACCATATGCCATTAATATTGAATTCTGTTGGTAAAACGTCAGGGCCAGAAAAGGTTGGAGTACACAGAAACTTCGGTGGAAGAAAAAGATTGTCTAAATATATCGTTTAGCAATGATGCACACTCAACTTGACGTACTCCTTCCCCATCTATGTTTGCATGTTTCAGATCACCTTGTTATCATTAGGTTTGATTAATTTCCAAAGGTGGCGAACATTTGCAGATAAAATTGTGGAACCGTGTTAGTAAAAAAAATTGCATTTTACTTCTATACTGCACGTTTATATTCCTGCTCGGAGCAATGATAGGCGTTTAAATGACGGTCTTGTTTTGAACGTTTGGCTACACGAAAGCGTCGTTTCTTTTTATTGGAGAGTCGTTTAAATTTTCGTGTTGTACCAAGGGGAATTACTTTTGGATCATAATGTACAAGCAGGAATATATGTGCTTATTATATAGTTAACTTTGTTTCGAAACAGACGCCAACTTTCATTTACAGAACGCTCAAAGAAATTTTCTACAAAGTAACTGAGAAATTCACGAATTCACTATTTATAGCCATAAAATTAGCTTTTCCGTAATCACGAATCTGTTTAACTATTTTCGGGGAATGACCTGTGGTAATATTTAGGTAAAATGCAGCAATAAATGGTCACTAAAAACCAGGTAGATAGGTAATAGGGGAAACAAGGTCGGCGAAGGTTGACAAGACATAGCTCTAACACTGAGGCACAAGAGGACGTAACTCTGTTGGGGTGAGACGAGAGCTGTGAGAGATTGTAGTCCGAACATAATTTGATGAATCTGTCACTGTCAGACGAAAAAGGTCTTTGCGTATGGAGTTTTCGCCGACCGCACAATATTTGGATAATTAAAATCACCCAGAAGAATGAAGTTTGGTGTGGGAAATTGTAAAGTCACAGTACTGATTACGTTCTGAAGTTTGTTCAGGAAGCTATATGAAATTAAAGAACATGTATTCATCCCTCTTACATATCTCTTAATTTTTGCTCTAGTTTAAGTGGTTCTATTTATATACTTATTTAGGTTCATTTATTTAGTATTTACGTATCGCGTCTTATTTATTTTCCGGCCCTCAAGAATGCGACAGGTTCCCAATCCGCCCCATGGACAAAACGTTTGGAGTCCCCTGATTTATGGGATAAAATCGAGATAGAGGGTTAGAGAGAAAGAGAGAGAGAAGAGAGAGAGAGAGAGAGAGCGAGATGGCGTTGAAGGAAGGGGAAGAGGTCGGTCTATATGCGCATGTGCGCCGTGGTGTCATCGCCTGGATAAAAGCGACGTCCCGGACACAATATATACCCTGTTCGAAAGTCACGTGCCGATTATGAGAAGGTCGGAACCACTGCACAATGGCGGAACAAGTGCATCGAGGAACGTGCATGTCCTTCCATAAAATAGCGAGCGTCGAAGCGCGGCCAACACTACGAGCCGACGAGCCAATTAAACAGCGTAGAAAGTGCAAAGTCACTACGCTCATCACCTTTTTCTGTGAGTGTGTTTTTTCAGTGTGCCGTGAGGGGGGGGGAGTTGAGGGTTCAGTCCGCCATCGAGCATGTATTCCGTAGCTGCCAACAGGGAGCAGTATATCGAAAGGCGTCTTAATGGTCCGGGAAAGAGCAGCTTTTCTCCTGGCACTCTTCTCCAACTGCTTGCGTTACGCTCTCGTTACTGTACCTTCCGTAAGGGCTGTCACATGCTTCGCCTCCGTCGCGTAGATTGGTTCGAAGGGGCCGTAGCGTTCGCTCTTTGTCAAGTTGCGGTGCAACGAAGAAGAGGAGAATATATTCTCCTTCGCTCATTTGCGCTCGACAACGCGGCTTCAGCGATAAATCCTTCCCGGGTGGTTTGGTAAAACCACCGTCCGAGATGACTCGCATGCATCGCGCTGTCGACGATGTCGCGTCTTCGTGCGGTACAGAGGAGGGAGAGAAGGGCCGCCGCCGACGCACAGAGCAATGCGAAGTAAACAAAGCAACAAAGCGGAGATGGCGGTCTCTGCCGTCTCAACGTCCCCCTTATGTGCGTATGTTACTATGTATTCCATAGTAAAATATTTGCGGAACTCGTGGAAGCTTCTGTTGAGAGCGTAGTCATCGCACACTCTGCACCTGAATAAATGTGAACTTGTCTCGGTCATTCTGATAAACCGTACAAGCACATGAGTGTATTCCTGATAAGCAGAGACACGCATGAGTCTGTCTCTGACAAGCCAAGTCAGACAGATTCTGTACTGCCCGGGTGTATCAAAACAAACAATCGATATAAGTTTTTTTTTTCTTGCGGGGGGAGGGGGGGCGTGATTCATCTGACCCATAGAGAAATATAGTACTACGTAAAGAGCGGACACTTCCATAGGACCCAGCGGCCCAATTCAGCGTCAGCGAGCGCACCCAGCGGCCAGTATAGTCCCTAGTTCAGTGTTTAATGGATGGATACATGCAGTAACCGCTGGCCAGATGAATGAATGGATTCAAGGCGAATTCTGGCGGTATTTTTGTATCGGTAGTAGCCTGCGCCCTCTAGTTTAACGAGTCAGTGTTATTGTAACTACCATGGTTTTTGTTTAAAATATAATTGTTTTATAAGCACACCTTAATTGTACTGCAGAAGAAAAGTCATCCAGCGCTACATATAATTCAAACTGACCGCACACCGAAAAGGATATTTTCACATTTGTGCTAACTCTCTTGAAGGGACGACATGGTACGACACCAGGGATTGACACACAAAAGTATTTATTTTCGTATCTATGACAAGCAAAACAAACATCAACTCTGAAGACAATGAGTGATGTATGTTATTCATACATTGCAAAAATAAGAATACACATGCAAAATGTATGAATAACGCGTCAACAGTGCAACAAAAAAAGTACTGTATTACAGCGAGACTTACAACGACAAATCCAATAGGATGGACGGCATTAAAAAAAAAATACCTTTCAAGTTCCATGAAAAGCGCTTGCACATATGACCATCTGACTAATACAGCAACAATAGAATAACAATCTGGCCCAGTGGCTTCTAAATTCAGTAACCGAAAGCAAATGTCCGTAAACAAAGAAACTACAGTCACATTACTGACCGCAACAGAAGAATGACTAGAAACCCGCACGAGACAACAAGCCACGGAACCAACTCAACCCACACAACGAGGCAAGAGACGCAGACCAAGCAGCCGAAGTATCCGCCCCTCCGCCCTCCGTCGAGTCCACGGCTCCGAAGCCAACCGTCGTGCCGCAGCCATAGCCACAGCCGTTGAAGTCGTTTTTGAAAGTTTTCAAAGTTCGTAATAATTTTAAAAGTTTACTCTATACAATGAAGTTATTTATTAATATTATATATCTGACAAAAGTTCAAAATAAGTGGCACTGTTGCGCCTACTAACGGCCAGTAGAGTCCCTAACTCCTGGGCCGCGAAACGGCTTGAGTGGCCACTCTTTACGTAGTACTATATTTCTCTATGTCTGACCGGTGATACCAAACGCACGAAGGCAACGAGCGCGGTCACGATACACTTTCGGAGGAGCTTGATTTTCTCCATCGGGTCGTAACCTTGGCTGCGGCCAGACGTAATATTAAACCTTGTACAGCCGTACCCAATCACTACCAATAAAGACCATAAAAAAATCCGGGATTCGACTATGGACACCGATGCTGCGCAGTCGGATGACGCGCGCGTCGGGACGAAACTGCGTATTCATGCCATGGCCCTATCAGCGTGGACAAACAAGCGAGCTGTTGACCCACTCAATGCCGTCGGCGTCACGCCTCATGGCGGAAGCCTTTGTGGGCGCACCCTCTGTCAAGTTTTCTGGGAACCGAACATAGCCGGAGTTCGCCTGAACTTGTGTAAATATATATATAAGAAAAACCCAGCTTTCAGTGTGTAGCTTTATGTAGATTCGGTAATGGCAAACCTTGGCAAACATCCGCGCTGCGTGTGCTTGCCCAGAGTGACGCAATTTAGCCGCGATATTCCGTGCATCACTAAGCAGACAGTGCAGTAAAAGCTACGTGCTCATTTGACCAGTCATACGTACATTTCTCGCCACGTGATCACGCTCTCGCCCACCATGCTGACGCGCAAAAGGTGGGGTCAGGTGAGGAAAGGGAGGTAGTTGATTGGGCTCGCGAGTGCGTTAGCTCCCACCGCACTGCCAGCTTAGGGCTGAATTTCCTACGGAACAAAGAATAGAGAGCTCACGTCAGCTGTCCGCCTCATTTGGAAGGCTGCTATTATTCGGGAGCGTGCTACTAGCTCGATTTGCGGACACAAAGTTATCGTTGCACGATGGAGTCTTTATCTTTCAGAGTAAAGTTCGGGTGAATAGGTAAGAAGGAAATGACTTCGTCGTTTCCGCATCTGTGGCTTCATAATGATGCGAGTTGAATGAAGGACAGCGGAAGTTTCGAGAGAAGTAAAGCGCTTGCTCTTTTTGTAACTTTTTTTTTCTATCGCTATCATACAATGATGTATTCTGTAACGGAGGGAAAGGACAGCCGACTATACCAGGGCACATTCGCTTGAGTTGAATATGACTCTCCCTCGTTGAAATAAAACGGATTGTGCAAGAAATGCATGGTTTAAAGAAAAGCGGAGGGGAGAGGACAGAAGGGGGGGGAGGAGTGAGGGGACGGGGAGGAGGGAGTGGGTGTGGGCGAAGATTTACAGACAATTCGTCGGGCGCTCCAGCATTTGACACTAATTTTATTTGAATACACTTCAAATTAAAACAAAATGTATGTTCAAATGACAAGCTATCGCAGTTCCACGTTTCTTCAAGGCTTAGCGACTACACCTAGCAGTGAGCGCTAAAGGCGGTAACATACGGTTTTCGAAGTGCGCCGGTTTTTAAAACCATTAAAGAACTACACTGTTCAATTTTACCCTAATCAAAGCTGTTGTTACCAGGCAATAATTACAGCCAAGCTGTTTATGGCTAGGGTTCCGTGAACTTTTTTGTATGCGTCAACAGAAACTCAGATACAGCTCGCACGACCCTCTCTTTGTTGTCGTTCTAAGCGCTGGCGTGCCTAGTTCACTTTCCTTCCGCCGGGCGGCGGTCCCGTCGCGCGTGTCTGGTTTCCCCGGCTCCACGGGCGGCGATAGTCCTCGACATGTGTGTGCGTACCTCTCGTCACGGTGACCACCCATTAAGACAATAACTGTGTTCGTACCCTTGATCAAAATTCTGTGTCACGTTCGTGTCGCATGCTAAACAGCTTCGCTCGTCATCCACCTTCACAGAGTGGAATGGTCCCTGATTTTTTTTTTAAATATATAGATATCGGTTGTGTGTATGCCAGTTATATTTTTGAAAACTTAACGGATTAAGGGGGTGGGGGGAGTCAGACCGCCCAATTAAATATAGACCTGTAAATTAATTTTTTCGGACACTTCAAATGCCTTAGAAATTTGCACGTGTGTGAACAGAAATATGGATTGGCAGCAAAGTAACTGAAAGTTACAAAGATCAAATCGAAATTTACGCTTTTCACAGTTTTTGCTTACTTTGGAATGGATTCATGATTTATACGTCATCAGTCATTAAGAAAAGCATATCTTTAAAGGAACCAAGATATACTGCCCGTGTAAAGCTTCATTTAGATTAGCACTATCAAGCGGAAAATGTCTCGTTGACGTACTCAATTCGGGACATCAAAAGCAGTAGCTCTTCTTCGGGCTAACTACTGGACCACTCTCTTGCGCCTTTTGCATACGTTTCCACGCGTTTAACCCCAGTGGTAATTGTAAAGGTGTTTCAATACCAATATGTCACCTGCCTGTAATTAGCTTTGATGGAACCAAAATTTGCCCTTATAAGTATGGCAATTGTGGTTATAATTTCTAACCTTTGGTCGTATCTTCTTCTTGACTGTTCTGCGCTCTAATCGAAAGAGTTGGGTATGCGCATGCAGTGTATTTGGAACATATATGTGCTCTCAGGATTACCATTATTTCTTCAATAACACTTAGTTATTAACTTAGTGATCTTGTACTCGTTTGTTTGCAGCTTTGCGTGTATTCCATTCGCACAGAAATCTTTTTAACAACACACTGAAAATATGAGAAAATCGTGAAAACCCAAAATTTAGGAACAAAAACTCCCAGGTCCCTTTCACATTTATGTTTCTAAGACTCGGGGTTTCGAGATGTTAAGAGTTCACCCGCTGGCCTACACGTTCTCTGCTATTTCTATCGAGAATCTGACATCGTTGCTTCCTTTGCAGTAGTGCTTTGCAAATATACATAAGACACATAAATATTAAATGCACGTTTAGAAACAAGTTAAATATTGTAATAGACAACAATGGATATTGATAGCCCACTACTATTGTGAACGAATTGCGCATTTCACGTTCGAAATGCTCCAGTCTCGCAATCATTCTAAACAAATTCAGCGGACAGTACGATGATGCATTTCGGAAAATTCACGTAACATAACTGCGCGTGGCCAACGTTGACCTGGCTACGAACATCGTTATTTTGCGGCGTGGTCAGAATACGCAGATTGGTGTGGCCAATTAAGGGTTGAAAAACTGCACTGTCTCTTCACTCGCCGCCAACTCCGCCAAACTGGCACTCGCGGGCCCGTTCTCTCATGCTTTGCCTCTAAAACGATATTTACGCCAAGGAAAAAACCCGCCAAGAGATTCGCGTGACGTCAACAGTCAGCGGAGCTTCCCTCCTCAGCATTGTAGTCCACACTAAGCCACGAAATAAGCTACGGCTCAGAGTAAGGACACTTGAATCGCAGTTACCCGTTCTCTGAAACCTTATCTGAAATCGCAAGAACCGAGTTTCTGCGCTTCAGAAATCTGCTGTCCTCGATAGAGCAAAACGATGTCGCCTGAGCTTTGTAACACCCTATATAGAGCTAAACGAAATCGCGTTTTCGAATCGTAACATTCGGAAATGGAGCCCTCTCTGAACCACCCGTTTCAGCGATCACGAGAATAACGGGAGACGGAGTGCCAAAACTCTAAGCATGCAGTATTTAGTGGCTCTATACGATGCCCCAAGCAAACCTTCCGCTGTAAAACGAGCCGAAAATTTCTGCGCCTGCACATAGAAATCTCTAGCTTTCACAAAATGTGCAGTGAGTAGCTAAGTGTTACCATTTGAAATTTCAAAACGTAACTTCTTCTTTTATTTGTAAAAAAAAAAAAAACAAGAACGAGGAATTTGCCAAAGTCGAGGTTTGGCGCTTACGCAGACGATCGGTTAAGGATGTTATTTACTTGTGGCGCCATCTCCCGATAGTCGCATCGAGTAGACGAGATACTTTGTTGTTTGATCGCCGCGCCCATCGGGAGATGGCGCCAGAAGTAAATAGCTTAGCTTCCCCAGTCGTCTGCGAACGCGTCCAAGCTTATGTTTGGCAACTTTTGTTCTTTATTACAGAAAGAAAACTTCGCCTTGAAATTGACGGGGTAAGATTGACCTGCCAAATGCAGATTTGATGAAAGTTTTATTTTTTTATTTTTTTTATTCTATTAGCAGGCGTTGATTTTTCTGGCTCGTTTTACAACGACGGTCCGCTTGAACGGCCTATAGTTAACAAAGACAAGGTTATTTAACGGTTTCCACTCTTGACATAATAGCAGATAGATTTAACAGTTTTTTCACTTGACACCAAAGCTTTACAGGAAAAAATATCGTTCAAAGCAAACTGATACGCCTCCGAACTGTCAATATTTGTATCCCCCCCCCCCCTCCGCTTCCCTTTCTCATTCGTCCGCCGCGGAGCTGACATCATACAAAAACAAAAACAAAGAACAGACACACGCAAAAAACGGACGTTTCCGTAGCGTGACGCGCAGGCACAAAATCGTCAAATTTCTGCACCGCGTAGATCCACTTGAAGTGCGTCGTTCTTTTGCACCATGGCAATGTGATGGAGATATAAAAATTTATAGGATTATTTTTTTATTGTTAAAAATGTATAGAAGATAGAAAGAATTTTACCACCGGCAGGATTTAAAAAAAAAGTTAAGCTCGAGTGTATCCCAAGGCCATTACCCTCATGCCAAAGCCTTATAAAGTAGGCATAGCCTATAGTAGAGCAACGCATACTCATGAAAAATATTAAGAAGCATACTCAGTCATAATTAATTATGTTGAAACATAAATAGCGAGATTTATCGTGCAGTGCAGAAGGAATCGAGACCTGGATCGAACTATCCGCTACCCGACTCGGAAGCTCTGTGCCATTAGGTAAAGGTGAACCGCAAGCTCCAACAGCTGGACTACGTACGACTCAGGGAAGCCTGCAGCAGTAGACGAGTGTTGGCGCGCGGAGTTGTCTCCTGATTGACGAAGCGCAGCACAGCGCGTGATCTCTCAACGTCATGGGTCCCGAATAAATGTACACTTGTCTCGATCATTTTTCATGATCCCAGGGGAGTGCATGAGTATGCCGTCCGTGCATGGGCGTACCAACCGAGAGGGCAAGGGGTCGCTTGCCCCCAGTTCTCAGAGGTGGAGGGGCAAGACATGTGTTTTGCGCCCCCCCCCCACCCTCCCTGAAACAGCCGCCGCTGGGCACGGCAAACACTAGCCGGCGGCGCCCAAGGGATACCAAGGGCACTCCCCCGGCCCTGGGGGGGGGGTATGGTTTGCCCCCCCCCCCCCCACTCAGAAACAAGTTGGTATGCCACTGCGTGCAGTGCAACGTACCTGAAACCACACAAAGCATTCAGAGCTAAGCAAAACAAATCATAATGCACACATAATACCTGCACGACACAATCTGTGCTCACCGGGGTTATCAGAAGGATGTATACATGTGGAACCCCGCCAAATTCTCGTGTTAATGTTTTTGTTTTGCTTCATAAAAATGTTTTTTTTGTTTTCTTTTTTAAATTGAGATTGCGCCGAGCAAAAATTCAGTGCTTGTTTCGAAGGTGCATAACGATCATTTCTTAATACCGATCTCGTTCTATAAAAATAAGATTCGCTAAATCTCCCCAGAGAGACGGCTATGGTTTCAGTTTTCCGCGTGAACGCCTTTCGGACTGCCCGTGGAAGCGAAAGCGGGAAAACGCACAAACTACGTGCGCTATTGCATGGGGCCTCCTCTCCTATTTGAAAAGTTAAACAAAACATAACTTAACAGTTCTAGTGTAAAACAAGTTGGGGTACTAAACAAGAGCACTTTTTTTGCGGTAATAAGCTCTGCTTCGTGTATTAGATTACCCGATTCCCGGGCTTTGCTATCGGAGAACCCTCAAGTGTTCTGCGTATTAATATAAATCTTAACGCAAACATGTCAAAGCAGGGTCTAATAAAGGTTACAACTTACAAGATGGCGAATTTTTCATATCATAGCTTTTCCGAATTGCGTCAGAATTGAGGTTGCACTCTTATATTTTGGGCCTATTCCTCTTTCCTACTGTGAGATAGTGGGTCTAGGAAACCAAAGCTAAACCCGGTGTCAACTTCGAGATGTCGACAACTGCTATCATCTGGACGCTTTGCTGTCAAGGGAATCTCTCGGGAAACGGCAATAGTCTTGTCGCTCGAACCTATCTTGTTTGACACTATGAGGCGGGTCCGACAACACTATGTCGTAAACAGTCTATCATCTGAAAGTAGAGCGAGCGCTACAATAAGCAAAACACACACAAAAAAAAAACTTAAAAAACTATATATAATAACTTATTCAGTTGGAGGCAGGCACGTAGCCAGGATTTTGTTTGCCCATGACAAAATGCTGTATAAGGAGGAGGGGAGAGAGGCCCCAGAAAAATGAAAGATTTCGGGGGAAAAGGGCAGGCCCCATGCCCCCCCCCCCCCCCCGGCTACGTGCCTGACTTGGAGGTATTTTTTTAGATTTCTCGAAAGTATTCCCCAGAGTCTGCCACACTAAGCGAATCTTAAAACAAACTGAGATCCTAGGCGAAAATCAACTTGTTGATTCAATTAAAGACTATCTGACAAGATAATCTCAATTTAAAATTAGCGAAGAAAATTAAACGAACAACATGTGTTCCGGCGTGTCTGAGGGCTCAGTACTTACACCGCTTCTTTTACCGCTGTATAT
>JAZHYW010047677.1:0-11222 GCA_037355805.1 Ixodes ricinus | reverse complement strand
GCGTGCGTTTGAGCAATCCTACACCAAATTTAAAATTATAGTTAGTTACGGCAGACTAGGTGACGCAAGCTACCGCCCCATACGAACGATATAAGTTATCCACCCAGTCAGATACGCAGCCATTTGTCTCTTAGCAATGATAGTGAACTGTAGTGAACGGATGGTAATGGGCCTTTCGGAGGTGCGATGGGGCACAGTGGAGCTATGTGCCAGCCGGCTGGGCGCCGAAGCGACGTGTAGTGGTGTCAGGCTGGAGGTTAATATTTTTCAATGAGTCATCCTCAGACCAGTCGTCGCGCAGCGGTGTTAACGGGGGTGGGTGCAGGGGGGGGGGCGTGGTGTGTGGGTTAGCACGCGACCCAGTGACACACCCGCCGTCCGCCTCTATTACGCCTTAAGAAAGTGCGACCCGAACGGATGCGCCTACAGCAGAAAGCTCCAGACCAGCCTTGCAAACACCGTTAGTGTGCTGGCAGTTGAGCGAGCCACGTGGGCACTGGAAAGCCGCTTTCCGTTACACATATCACTCCGTGGTACGGGAAGGCAGCAATAGCCCTGAATGCAAAGGAAACAAATTCAGGAACAAACATCGCTGTTGCTCCGCTGTGTACTCTGAAGAATCGCTGCAGCCTGGGGTGGAGAATAAAAATTCAATATGATTTAGGTTGGGATTTAAACTATACCTGTTTTACAATCATGATTTAAGTAAAACCATTCCCGCAAAACTGATTCCAAAAATATTGCGAAGAAGGGGCGAAGCAGGCTGGCATAGGGAGAGACATAATGCTGACCGTTCGTCCAGCAGCCAATCTTTCAATGTGCCGTTTTTGTATATCATTTCATAGTTTCAATATGAATTTTTTATTTTATTTCGTTCAATGAATCTCCAAGGAAGAAATATTTATACCGGGCATTTAATTTTAATTCAAACGTATCTTTATTTTATAATAGGGTGTGAATTTTATGCGAGTGCCATTTTCACGATGTATTTATCAGGCTCAGCTGACATTGAGCATAATTGCTATAGCATGTAGGATCAATTAACTAAGATCCGTTCTTAACTTCTTTTCATTATTGGTTTTAGGGATCATATTGCAATTGCAGCATTGACGGCAATTGTTATTGTAGACCATGAATAATAAAAATAATTTGCACAACAGCAGTAATTCCTTCCAAATTTTAATTGATAAAGTACCACAATTTCTAACTGATTAAAACTTCCAACAAAAAGCGCGCGGCAAACTCTGCCCAGAATGACGCTGAGAAGAGTGACGCAGTCATTTCAGTCACATGGTCACATGTGTCGTCTGTATACGCACCAAGGACCCGCTGCCAACGTTATTAGATTGCCTCAGTTGAACTTCCCAATCTAGGCACATGCTGCTTTGAATGAGCTGGGCGCGAAAATAAAGACAAAGATTATAGCACAATGTTTATTTATTTATTTATTTACTTATTTATTTATTTATGTATGTATTTCAGCTCAGGAGAGCCACGACGCCGCAGAGAAAGGCAAATCACCCATACTTTAGCGCCTGCTGCACCGCTTCTAATGACGATGAAATTGTATTGGACAATTGAATTAAGACAGAGTTGGGCTAGTTGGTTAGAATACATAATGTGGAAATATGAAGAGAAAAAAACGAGGACAGAGAAGAGAGTCTTACAGGACTAGGCGTAATTTTCAACTGAATTTTAATAGAACACACACATAAAAAGATTTAAACCGCACATGCGCACAAAGAATACATTTAGATAAAAAAAATAGAAGCCAGACGTCACTGATGGGTGTCTGAAGCTTGACTGATAAAGGCCTGCTTCTTATCAGACAGTGCGATAGAGGGAGCGCTGATGCAAACATTCGGGCCATGTGACCCTTATCATGAAGGCCTCATGTATTTCACGCTCCAGTTGCGTTTCGAATCTTCCCGCAACCTTAGTTCTATGGAACTCCGGTTGCCATTCGCATCTGTCGCAGTGTAAAGCCAAATGGCCAGCCGGGAATGCCTCGTGGCAGCTGAATGCTCTCTAATCCTATCATTGAGGCACCTCCCCGTCTGGCTCACGTAAACCCTGCCGCATGACAATGGAATGTCATAGGTGACCCCATGGCGCACTCACGAAACGTATTGGCATGACGTTTGATGCACAGTCCTTCCGCCTCTCCTGACTCTTCTTTTGGTTTATTCTTTTACATAGAATTAGAAAGTTCGTTTTGCCGCGGAGAAAAAACACCGGAATGATAAACGTCATTCGCCAGATTTTTCAGGTTATGAGACCTTGTGCACATATGGTATGACAACAGGTCTGACCTCTCGCCTCGCCCTTTCAGCCTGCTCTACTCTGCCAAGCCCTTTTCCAAATTGGCTGTTTGAAAGCAGAACTTGGTCTGCACTCATCGGGCGACGAATCTCCCGGTTGTAGATAAGAATTTAGCCGGTGAGCACAACCGCTACCCTGGGGTCTTGAACATGCATCACGCAGTAGTGATGAGCTACGACCTGACGCCGGTACGATGCACATCCAGGTCAAAACGGGCAGGGGTGGGGATTGAACCCAGGATCCTGCAGCGTGAGCTTCGCCCACGTGCTCCGAGCTGGTGTGTGCTAGCCCACTCGGCCACCTATAAGCCCCCCCCCCCCCCCCCCCCCTCGCCCCGCACCTCCGGCTGTTTAGAACAAACCTCTGCGAATATCCCAGAGAACACGGGGTGGGAAACCAAACTCCTGCAATCTAGCCGTGACTGGAAACTAGAGCTCAACTTGTGAGGGCCGCGATTTCTTCAAGGAGGAGGTGTAGCGAATATGTTCAGCATTCCGGTGGTTTTTTTCAGCGCCAAACGAACTTTCTAAGCTATGTAAAACAAAAACTAAACCAAAAAGAAGGAGAGTCAGGGAGACGGAAGGAGTGTGCATCAAATGTCGTGCCACTAAGTTTCGTGAGTGCGCCATGGGGTCGCCTATGAAATTCCCTTGTCTCGCGGCAGTGTTTTCGTCGGCCAGACGGGGACGTGCCTCAATGATAGGATTAGAGAGCACTCAGCTGTCACAAGGCAATCCCTGTCTGGCCATTTGGTTGTACACTGGAATATATGCCAATGCCAACTGGAATTCCACAAAACTAAGGTTGCAGGAATATTCAAAACTCAACTGGAGCGTGAAATACATGAGGCCTTCATAATAAGGGACCACCGTCCGAAGGTTTGCATCAGCGCTTCCTCTATTGCCCTCCCTGATATGGAGCAGGCCTTTTATCAGTCGAGCTTCAGACACCCATTAGTGACGTCTGGCTTCTGTGTTTTTTTTTTCAAATATAAATGTGTCCTCCATGCGCATATACGGGTTTAAAGTTTTTGATGTGTGAGTTCTATTAAAATTCAGTTGCACGTCCTGCCCTGTTCTGTGTGCCTCTTCTCTGTCCTCGTTTTTTTTTGCGTATTCCCCATCATGTACGATTGAATTGCGTGGCTGATGACAATGTTGATGGGATGGTGAAGAGCGTGAAGAGCTTTAGGCCTAGCAGCGACCTTCGCGACAGTGGTCTTCGCTGTGGCGCCATGGGCTGCTGATTTCTATCCAAAGTTTTACACGTTCCTCATAAAGAGGAACGAAAGCTCGCTCCTCGTTCCTTCTGATTCTTCGAACGCGTTCCCGTTACAAGTTACATCTGTGAGAAAGGAACTCGTTCCCGCTACCGTTAAAAAATGGAACGTATCGTTACATATACGTTTCTTTTGTATTTTGCTAACTACCTTATTTAGTTAGATCAAACGAAGTTTATTTTATATATATATATATGTATATATACCATAAAAAAGCAACATGCGAATTTGAATGCCTTGATGGAAGGACACCAAGAGAAGAAAACAACCTGAGGCAAGGTTGCATTTATTAATATATTCACCTTTAAACATCTCAGCGTTTTACAATATTCTTGTTCGTAGGGTCGATTCAGACGAGCCAAATGCAATGTGATAGGGGAAGGAGCAGCGGGGTTAATTTGATTGTGCTCTATTGAAGGGTTAACCTACATTGCATGAGTGTTTTACGACAAGCTCACACGTTTCTATCTAACGAAGTCCCTTGTTCAAGCCTAACAGTTGCTTCTCGGCGTTGCTGTCCGCAAGACGAGCAAGTGGAGAATAGTGTAGGGCTTTTTGAAAGGTCAGTCTCGAAAACTACCAGTCCTTCTTCGTGAAGGTCGGATTCGTTGTTCAGCTTTAAGATGGGGAAGAAGGGAGAGGGAATAAAGGTTAATTTTGGTGTATCTTTTGAGTGACCAATGTTCAAGATATAAGGGTGCGTTCCATGTCTGGTAACGTTGTCTTTTGTTGTAACTGTATTTTGTTTTTTTGTCGAAGTTCAGTGATGGCTTTAGTCGGCCTCAGATTTCTGAGTGTATAAGATATCGTGGAAGCAAACAAAGTAGCTGAGTTTGGAACTTCGCTCTTTCTGTGTCTTTTCTTCGACTAAAAGTTTTGTTTTCTGTGCTGAAGTCTCGGCACTGAAAAAAGAATCAATGTCCTCCAGCTCACCTGCACCCGACTGCTACCACGCAAAGACTGCACAAAATAAACATTGAAATAAATGACAAAAAGTTAACATAATCCTGCTCTTCGTAAATTTTTTTTCATATTTTTAGTGTTCCTCCTTAGAAATATAATAAATATTACATCAGTGAATGAACAAAAAGGAACGCCGTTCGTTTTTCTGTTCCCGTAAAAACGCAACGAGGTCCCCTTCCAGCTCCACCGACGCAAAATGGAACGGCGGCATTCCTTCGTCCTTCCTCAAAGGAACGCGGTCCAGGAACGCCGTTCCTCGGTAGGCCGTCTCGTAGAGCACTGCTTCGATCAGGCCTGTCTGGAGTGCCTGGCGACGGCTCGTCGCGTGCCCAGCTTGCAGTCGAAGCCGGCCGAATTTCCGGGGACGCACGGACTTCAGCACCCCTGTGGTGGAGCTCCAGGGTTGGCGCCGGTATTGGCAGGGCGACAGTTTCCGCGAAAGCGGGCATTGATGTCTCCCAGCTTGCGACTGATCTTTTAACCGAACAGCTTGAGTACCTTGTCAATCGAAGACAGTGTGGGTGCCACCAGTCCGGCTGGCTATCTTGACTACCTCTTCAGCACGTTTTTTCTTTTTGTTTTTTTTCCGGCGCCGGTTTAGACATTTACTTCTTTACCTAGCTTTGTTCCCGTCATGAGCGATCCGTCGTGTCCTCATGGTTTCCGAAATTGCGATAAAGGGATGAGGTGAAGACAATCTCGACAATATTGCTTCACAAGTCCTCACCACACGGTATTATGCACGCCCTATGCAACTATAGTCACCGCAACGGCCGCCTTCAAAACAGTGGCGCTTCGAACGACGGGAGGCGAGTCGTGGTGAGTGAGGGGGAGTCCTGCTCGTGCAAGCAGCGTCTATGAGCAGTTCCGTAACTAAGCTAATCTAATAACGTTGCCCGCTGCTGATATAGTGACGATATTGACACGGCTGCCAGAGCTCAGTCACAACCGAAAGGAAAAGTCAAATGAAATTTTTAAGCTACTAAACAAATCAAGCTGTTTTTTGCTGTAGTATGCCAGGATTACGGCGATAAAAACGTGTTGATGAAACTGCACTTTACATTTACAGTAATCATTTCTTCCGCGCACTGTTTTCAGATATTGGACGGATTGATAAATAAGATAAGATAAGTTTATTTATTTACAGAAGGAATCTGTAATTAAAAAAAATACATCCAGTGGTAAAGAATCACTATTCCCTAGCTTTCAGTTATTTAAATTACAGGGATCTAATTTAAGTTTAATTGAATGACAGAATGAATCTACCATTTTGAAAAATACATCCAGTGGTAAAAAATGACTCTTCCCTAGCTTGCAGTTATTTAAATTAAAGGAATCTAATAGATCAATAGATATATAGTTCAATAGATCTGATATAAATAAAATAATTTGATTTAGATACTTTTTAAAAATTGATAATCACAATTTAATTGTATTATTTAAAAAAATTATATTTTTATTCCATCCCGTTGCCGCCGCTGTGTTTTTCAAGCCGCTGGCGATAGTGTCGACAACTGCGAAATTGGCCAACCGAAGATTGACTCGCGCACCCAGAAGCCTCAGTCACCGCAAAACGTCTCGTCACAGACACACGCTGCTGTGGATGCCCCGCGGGCGGAAGGATTTGGTCGATGGTCATGGAATGAAAGAACTTGGCAACTTTCTTGGTACGAGAACGCAGCGATAGCCTGAACGCCCAGAAGAAACAAATTTAGGACCAGCATCGCTGTTACTCCGCCGCGCCCAGAAGTCACTGTATGAGAGGAGTCAGACTCGGGACGACGACTGCGTAAAGACGCCTCTCTAAATCGGAGCCGAAGCAAGTCTGTGCATCCCCCACGTGATCTCAGGTGACGCCGTCAGTGCGGGGTTAATGACCCTGCTTCAGGTTAAGTAACGTTGGCCGGAGTGGGCAAGGACCTTTCGCAGGATTTTTGCTCACTCCACAAAACTTGCGTCTGGCTGCCCAGGTGTTGTAGTGAGAACCGAATCTGTAGTATTTCCTTTTCAGCCATGGTAAACCTGCAACGAGGTATAATAATAATACTAATAATAATAATAATAATAATAATAATAATAATAATAATAATAATAATAATAATAATAATAATAATAATAATAATAATAACGGACAGAACTACAGTATAAACTTGTTTTTTCATTGCGGTGAAATCACTTTATTATGGCACCTACTTTGTGGCGTGAGAAGTCTGCTCTCTTTAACTAGATGTAGGCCATTCATTACCCTGGCCAAAGCTATTTTTATCGTCTGATATTCGTCGCTTAAGAAATTCGTTTATTAGGCAACTTTCTAAGGACACCTTTGTCCTTCACAATTTTTTTTTCTTCGCGTGTTTTCGATATTTAGCGCCATCAAACCTGCACCTTCTGTCGTTCCTTGTTGTTAACGTCCCTAGATAACGCTATGCGAGGTAGCGACAACTCCTCCTCCCCGCCTCACTCCCCTAGCTCCTGTCGTCTGCTAGCGCGCGGTCCGCCATGCTCTTCCTAACTCGCCCACTATGGCTCTGTTTGAAATTTTCCGAGTTACTGCGATGGGTCATGTCACGTGACAACCCAGATAGAACAGCGCTGGACGCGGGTAGGTTTTCGAACACCAAGGTACCAAACTTTGCTCGAGAGTTAGGTCGTGTCAAATCCGCCATGTTATTCCTAACCGGAAACGGACGCGTGCTCGGCCCAATGGGAGAGCACGTCGACACACCAATCACTGTCGCTACGTAGCGAAGCGTTAGTCGAGGGACTTTACTTGTTGTTCGAGGGCATAAAAGTCTGACTAATTGACACAGGCTCAAGCGTGTACTGGGGTGCTATTACATGGCGGGACCAAGGAACCGGAACGTCACCGCCTGCTGCAACGTCCAGGTTCCTTGGTCCCGCCGTCTAGATTAATGCTCCTGAAAGCACATTCTGACGACGCGCCTTCCTTTCTTCTACATCAGTTTCTTTTAATTAAAAGTGCTCAGCCGACGTCGTTCAGTTTGCAACTGAAGTCTGCATGCGTGATCTTCTGAATCTGCATGAAATAACAATATACAGTGCTCTAGGTTCTTGCGCTTCTTCGTGCTTTTGGGGCCAGTACAAGGTTATGTGCTCACACACCGCTGAGGGGAGCATATCTTTAGACATTCCGACATTCAGCGGTCTAAATCAATCAAGAAATCATTGCGGTAATGGCCACCTGAACACGTGGGACAGACACGTGTGGCGGCACTTAAAGGGATATTCCGGTAAAATATGTCTTTCAGAAAGCAATTAAACTATAACTCGTTGCTTTTAAGAATATCATCTGCGCGATATCGAAATTCTTAAACCTCCGCCACACATGGAGTTTAATTTTAAGCGGACCCCGACTGCTCAGATTGCACCTGCAAAAGACACAGCGTTTTCGTTGGTAACTGCGGAAGCTTTGACGTAACCACCTCAGCCCTTGACTGCTGTCTCAGTAAAAAAAATTCGTTCAAAGAAAGACAAGATTTACAACGTTGTGAGAAGCTCAATTCTTCGACGATGATCTTTGTGCGCACCATCAACCATGTTGATCGACATCGAGAATAAGAAAGCGACCGCGGCTCTGGCCTTACCATGCCTTATGTGACGTAACCACACGACCAGCCATGCATACTTGCCTGAAGTTTCGTACATGTTGATGACTAGAAAGTTTTAGTAGATCGTTCCGTGCCATACGATACCCCGATAACGATACGATGCATTCGCAAAGGCGGCGGCGAGTATCGGTATTGTTATCGGAGTCATCGGACGATCTACAAAACTCTCATGACTTAACGAATATCGGGACGTTTTTTAATGAAATAAATATTGCATATGACAATTTGTAGGCCCTCTATACGTGACCAGCGACAAAACATAGTAACTTCCGGGTGTCGCCGAACAATCCCTCTAAGAGAACTGGGTATTCATTGTTGTCAGTTGCGCGTAAGTTAATTTTTACTGTCTTTTTTTCTTTCTGTTTTAGTTGTCAAGTTTAATTCTACAGACGGATCCTGCTCTCTTAGCGAAGTGTGCAGGGGGTTAGTTGCACAGGGTTGGTGATTCATTCGCCACACTTCTAAATTAAATCCGTTCCTGCAGTCACACGCGCTCACTGCCCTCCGTCATGCTTTGGTGGCAGCTGCACGCTCGACGCTCACAAGACGCCGACGTGTCTTCAAAGGTAGGAACCTTGCGCTGGAAACGGGAGAGCTGAAAGGACCTGCCGTCCGTTTTATTCCTGCCAGTGACTAAAGTGGAGGTGCTTTTCACGAATACTGCGCTCAACGTTACTAGCTCGAAGTCAGTTGACGAGCTTCGAACAGCTAGCGTAGTCTTCGTGACACTTTCGGCCTGCGGTGGAAAGTGAGGGCGGTTTTTACGGTAAACATAAAGATTGCCCAAAAGTTTGCGCAAACAAACCGTCCTCCGTAAACGGTCCTTCTTCGTTGCTCGTGAAGAGGTTGCTGCAGGTGGCGTTATGAACGTCATCCACCCGTACCTATTGGCGACGTGACCGATCGAAAGCGTCGCGGTGGTCGGCCCTGTACAATTCGCCGAATGCTGACTTTGACGTCAGCAAAGGATTCTCATCGGCGGAAATAAGAGAAGTGTAAGAACTTCGATTTTGACGGTGTTGGCAGTATCTTTTTTTAAAGCGCAATGATTTCCAGCTTCCACCATGCTAATCACAAGCACCATCTAACTTGTTGTTCACAGGGTAATGACGTCACGAGAGGTAACCATAGAAGGGCGCCATCCAAACATCTCGCCGCTAATACTCCCGTGGCCGGCAACATCGAAGAACCGTTTTCGAACGACGCTCTTCTGTGGAGCTTACCAACCGACATATCTTGTCACGTTGACTACGCTTGAATGGCTCCTTACAGTATTCGAATGTGCGCTATTTCGCTTTTGCAAGAGCTTTGGAACTAACACTTCCCACTGGCATGCGTTTCTTATAACAAACAAATGCACCCCACCCCGCTGCCCTGAACGCATCCTTATGAAATAAATCGCAAGTTTGGCGAGCAGCTGTTACAGCTGTTAAATATCCCGGCTTTACACGTAGCCTATAAAGGTCACGGCTCTACGTCATACGCGAGTGGTGCAATATTCTCATTCTCCTCTAAAAACAGCCGCGCTCTTTATCTGTGATCACTCAGCTTCAGAACTTATCTCAGAATGGAGGGGGTAGGCCGAGGAGCTAGATCGACGCCCTGAACCGATTGTATTCTCCACTCATCCCTATCACAAAGAGCCAGGAACTTACGTAAGACGTTAAGATAAAGCGTTCTTTGAAGACGATTGCATATACCCCTGTTTGTCGCCAGCTCGTGCTCAGTAACGTTGCAAGTGAACAAGAAAACGAAACCATCGCCAGTACGAAGAAACAAAAAGCGTTCGCAACGAAACCTAGAGTGACAAAATTTGTTCGCAAAGTCTTCACCAAAATGAACGCAAGTCGGAGATTGTGACATAATCAAAGGGTTCGTCTTGTCTCCAGCCGTCCCATCTGCACATCTTTTCGCCCCTGCGATTTTGTCAAGAGACTTCTGAAGCTCCCCGAGCCAGACAAACAGCGAAATGAGTGCTGTGGTTCACGTGGCTGAGTATGTGTTTTCGCAGTCCTCATGATTTCGAACCTCGCCGTCGGTTTGATATTCGCGTTCCGAGGTCGCGCCCTCAACTCGAACACGGAGGAGACGTTTCTGGGAAGTCGGACTCTGGGCATCCTTCCCCTGTCCATGTCCATCCTCGCGTCGTTGGTAACTGCAATCGGCCTGGTGGGCTTTACGGCACACTTCTACACCCACGGACTTCACTTGCTTTGGGGAACCATCCCCGCCTTATTTCTGATGCCGTTCATCTCCAGAGTGATTGTTCCGGTCATCTACAAACTTGGAGTAACTTCCGTATTCGAGGTGAGGCTTCTTCAATGTTTTTGACGCGATACTGTTACGTCCCACTGAGAGAAAGTGCATGATTTCTCGTGATCCCTTACAACCATAAAGTCGAGTTCAGTGTTCTAAGCATTTTGTTTACACGGTGGCACGCAATGAACAGGTGTTTATATTCACTAAAGTAAAACGTATACATTTGTTCATGCTTTCAGTCGTGACGCCAGGGCAGGAGTGAAATACTGAAATTTTCTGAATTCTAGATAGAGGCAGCGAGCTTATTGCGCAGATTAATACATTGGGCGAAAATTAGGTGTTTGATAGGATCAGTCATGTAGCAACTCTGATTTAAATATAAAGGCTTTGAATATTTTATGTGGATAGGCTCAGATAACTTAATATATTTTAAGTTTATATCTCATAATGTTAGAATATACAAAACATAACGTAATTATCTTTAAATTGCTCTTAAAGTTAGCGAGACAATCGGCTTTTTGTAACTGTTGCTTATCAATCGAATGGCATTTTTATTAAATAATTACTAAATTATATTGTCCTGACCGGTACGTGTCTCTCAGACAGGACTAGAGTTAATAATGTTTGGCAAAATAATCAATTTAAGAACTGTGTGTTTTACAACCGGCTTTAAGTGTTCCATAATTGTTTTCAGCAGCCAAAGTTTCTTTAAAAAGTTTGCATAGATTTTCATCAAAAGTTTTAGTTCGGGTCAAATCAGGTATATACCA
>JAZHYW010047676.1:0-22991 GCA_037355805.1 Ixodes ricinus | reverse complement strand
ACGTATTGCTAGGCCTGGCAGCTATATATCCTCATCCTAGAAGACAATGTAACCATCTTGGCATCGCCTCAACTTCATGAGACTCAAATAGAGTACTTGCGTGCTCTCACTGATGACTATTTGTCTCGTAGGGTACATCTGTTTCCTGGCGTAGCACTAAAACCAAAACATCATTATCTGAGGCACTACCCCGACCTGTGCTACGAGTACAGTCCATTGAGCCATTTGTCAACGCTTCGCTTTGAGAGCAAGCATTCTTACTTTAAGCGAATCATACGCAGCTCTCAAAATTTCAAAAATATTACTTACTCTATGGCAAGGAAGCACGGGATGCTTCAGTCATATTGCAGAGCAAGCAAGCTTTTTCCCATTAGACTGCTTCAAGAGCATGCATTGTCTATTGAAGAGGGAATGTATTCAAAAGAATTCACCGATGGTGTAGTGAGCTGTGGCATTCAACTGTCAGCTGCTTGTCAGCTGCTGAAGCAAGTCAAAAGTTGCTGTATCGAGGGACAAAGTATAAGGCGGGGTCGGTAATTTTTTTTTCCAACGATGTAGAGTTAATGGCAGGCAAAATAGTTTGCTGTATTGTTGAGCATGGGAAGGTTGTGTTTGCGGTAGAGGCATGCGAAATAACAGCATGGGCAAGCATGGGACTGAAAATTGTACATTGTTGCAGAGGTAGTTTTCTGTGTGTTGCCTACAGTCAGCTTCTGGATTTTTCTCCTTTGCCAATTTATGCCTGTGGTACAAGGAATGTGGTTTCCTTGAAACATGATGTGGAATACATTCTTTACGATATAGCCCTGCGAATCCGTGGGTATCCACAGTGAACTGGTGGATGCAATATATCTACATCCATCTCTCCTTTGTTAGCTTTTATTATAGAGAATATGTGTTTACTTAAAGGTACACAGAGAGGTTTCTGAGATTGTCTGTTCTTGTTGATAACTCTTTTTATGGGCTCTAAGCACTCCTAAAAACCCGAAAATTATGCCGATGAGACACGTATTTCCTTACTAAAATGTTACTTGAGATTGGGACCCACTAATCCTGAGCGGAAAGTTCCGCTCAGGAAGGGGTGTGTCCCAAGCCGCCCCTGCCCGTTCTAATCTGGATGAGCATCGTACCGGGCGTGCGGTCGTGTATAACTACTCCGTGGTGCACGTTAAAGACCCCAGGCTAGCAGTTGTGCTGCTCCGGCTATATTGCTTGTCTACAGCCGAGAGAGAAGTCGCCAGTTGAGGCAGACTAACTTCAGGCAGTATAAACACACACACAAACACAAATGAAGCACGCACGCAAAGGTATCTTTCTCAAGTGTGGGGATTGTGATCCCTCAACATTCTCTCGCGTCAGCGTTTTGGCACACCGTGGCGGCCACGCTGACGTAGCGGCGAGGTGGCGCTGCTTACCACTGTTGAGTGGCTTTCTACTCTCCCCTTTGGTCGATTTCCGTAACAAACCCCGCAGAAAGGAGATCGACGTGTCACTCCTTGATTGGCCACTTCGCCCCGCGGGTTTCTTAAAACCAGCGGACAGCGGGATCTCGGCTCTCTTCTTCTCTCGAAGATATCCAACCCCCATTTTTTAAGACACACGTGCTAATTAAATAGCGGTTCTTTGGATTCTGTAAGACGTTTTGCTTCTCTTTAAGACTAAGTCCCAGTCTACGCGCTATCCCTACTGTCAGAGTGGATCCTCCTCACCTATTCTACATCTTCTATCTAATCAGCTTCTTGGCCATAACAGTCCATCTGCCACCCTTAAAGAAGTGGATTAGTGGCAAGGAACCGATACCAGAGCTATCAGAGCTCCCAGAGGATCAGGTAGTTGAAGCCTCATCCAGTGTAGGCCAGCCGATTTCAGTTGACTTACTACAAACACTATCACCTGATCAGTGTAGGTTATCTGGAGAGTCTTTGTCAACCAGAGGGGGCAGTAATATTGAAGATCCTGTAGAGGGCTGGGAAAGCTATTAAAGTGCTGACATTCAAATTGGAGTGTCTAGGAAGAACTCGGTTCAAGTAACTGAGAAGGAGCTTAGTGCAGAGTGGCGTGTGCCAGCACTGTGTGTGAACACCTTCCCAACAGCCTTTGACTCTGCTACACCTGCCATCTTTGTAGCTAGCGTCTTGTCGTACAGTCATCTTCTATGCCTTTTATCAAGTGAGGTCCTTGAGACAGGAGTTCAGGCTTGCAACAGAGCAGCGGTCGCCAGAGAAGGCGTCAGAAACCTCACAAAAAACACAAAGCAAAGCTCCTCCGAAGAACCAGGCAGTCTTGCAGGTTCCTACTGCCACTAAAGAATCGAAGCACACCCAAACAGAGGATCCTTTACCTAACCCAATAACCGAAAGCCTTAAGGTTAGACGACCAGCAACCACCCAAGTGTCTACAATGCCTGTTGTGCTTCCTAGCTTCCGCAACAAAGAAGAACTAGATGTTTGGTGGGATGCCAAATTTCCAGATGTGAATAACAAGACGCACCCACCATCATTCTTTAAGGGACTACCAGACTCGGCCACCTACTTACTTGAAATCATCAAGCAGACCACTCGCCAGGGGAAGGACTCCTGGATCAGAAAGTTTCTTCATGATGGGCTGCGTAGTGCTCCTCCCATCAGAGAACAAGCCTGGATCATGAATCAATTTTTCTTTGAGAAAGACATGCTCTTCATGAGGACAGAGGCAGGCAAGGATGCTTCACCTGTGAAGCACCTCCTTGGGAAGTATGCCAGCTTCATACCAGCTAATGCCAAGTGTGATGAACCAGAGGTCATCCTTTGGTACAGGGAGGCCTGTAAGCTCTTTGGGGAGACAATGCAGATAACTGACCCAGACTACCTCACTGGAATCCTATATGGCTCTGTAGCATCAAAGATTGATGTACCTCAACCACTCATGGGGATCTTCAGAAGCATGCTTCTTCGAATGAAACATCAAACAGAGTCAAGACTGGGAGTTCAAGAAGGGAAAACTGACTCCTCAAAACTCCTCACAGGGGTCAAGGCCTTCCTGAGGACTAAGGGCACAATACATTCTTTACTATGTCATTCACAGTACGAGTTTCGACAAAACAGAGGTACAATCACATTACTGGAAGACTTGTCCGACCACATTCATGATAATATTGATAAAAATAATTTTCGTCCTTTCTTTATTTCTAGATTTGAAAAAAGCGTTCGATTCAATTGATCACAGGTTACTCATTTACAAATTGGAGCACCTGGGTTTTAGAGGCCCATATATAAAATTTCTAACCAGCTACCTTTCAGAACGGAGTCAATTAGTAAAAATTGGTGATTTTAAAAGTAATTTATTGATAATTCCTTGTGGTGTCCCCCAAGGATCTATTTTGGGTCCTTTTCTTTTTAACATCTACGTGAATGAAATAGGTAAATTGAACTTATTTTCACGCGTTTTTCAATACGCCGACGACACCGCTCTTGTACTCGCGGGAAACAATGAATCGGAAGCTCTATCGTCCCTTCAAGCCGATATTTACGACCTAATGTCGTGGTTCAAAAACAATCGTATCTGTGTTAACATAGATAAAACCAAACTAATGTGTTTCCGTAATCCTCATAAAACAATAACGTTTAATATTCCGCTTTTTCTACATCGATCTAACTGCGAGAGATGTAATTGTATGCCGCTTGAATATGTATCTTCGATAAAATATCTAGGTGTTCACTTTGATGAACATCTTTCTTGGAATAGTCATATTGAGTATCTTGGGAAGCGACTTCGCGCAGTATCTGCATTTTTATATCGTTTGCGAAGTGTAACCAACCTGACTTTGAGAATGAGGGTTTTTCAAGCTCTGGGAGAGTCGGTGCTTCGGTATGGTGTCACGCTTTATGGTTCTTGTTCAAACTCTAGAAAAAGTAAATTAGACAATATTTTGCATAACATTTGTAGAAATTTAGCATATGGAACCAAATTGGAGGGGTTAAGAACAGAGTCAAAAATGCGTTCGCTTCAGCTTTTGTCAACTGAAAGATTATATATCTATGAAATCCTAGTTAAGAATTATTATAATAGTATGTTTAAGAAACCTGTAGAAAAACAAAAGGTTTTGAGAAAAATAGAACGGTTCGCCCTCCCTAGGGTATATACAAATTACGGAAAGCGGGTTCGGTCTTTTTACGTTCCTCATTACTTTAATTTGTTGCCTAATGAGCTTCTCCATCTACAGTCGTTGAAAGTGATAAAAAAAGAGCTTAGAAATTGGTGTTGTACTTATGATTTTTAAATTGTTGTACGGGTTAAGAGTACTGTGTTTTTCTGTTTATTTTGTGCTTTGCGTTATTTGAGCCTGTTAGTAGTATCTCTGCTGGTTGCCAGGTCACGCCTACAAGCACCAACGTGCTTTTGCGGACCTGTTTGTAATGATGTATATTTCTTCGTGCAATAAAGATATTATTATTATTATTATTACCACCTCCTGTGCCACTGAACAAAAGAAACAAACTCAACATTTCTGGCTGGGAGCCAGCTGGCGAAACAACTGCCCAAAGGACAGACAAAGAGCCTTGCTCATGACGACAGCTATCACATGCAACTCAAGTCAAGAAAGGACTGACAGCATAGATGGGCTGCTGACAGCCTTCTGAAAGGACTTCGCTGCTCTGGCACCGAGTGAAGCCTCACCTCCTGGTGTCACTGCACATGCCAAAAAGATGCTAGGATATGTTGAGTGTTGGGCTAGGGAGGCTGCCCTTGTCCAAAACTGTCCGGTGGAGGAGATGGCTTCCAACAGCAGGGCCCAGGTATTGACGTCATTTTTTTCAGCCTACTTTTGGGCTTGCAAGCTCGACTGCCGTACCTATGAGGCCTTTTAGGCCTGAATGGCCTGTTGGTCGGCATCGCCCAAAACCCTCAGGGAAAGAGGAAAATGTTCAAGATGCGGTGGTGCTCAGGTCGTGCAGCGTATGGCGTGCCAGGCGTGGGACGTTGACTTCGCGACGCCATCCGGGCGGCCCTCGACCTGGGGAAGGGGCAGCGGCAGCGGCACTGCCAGCGGCGCCAACACCAGGACAAGAGGCCGACGTCGGCGGCCTGCTGAATGACTTCTGGGACCATGGACGTATGAGCCGGGCTGTTGTGTCCCGTGTAATTGCAGCCACTGGCAGCCTTTTTCTCTTTTTTTTTTATTATTTTAGTATAGATGTGTGTTTGTGTCGGTCTACCCGTTTGTGGGTGACTATTGGCTAAGAAGAGGGGAGTGTGGGGATTGTGATCCCTCAACATTCTGTCGCGTCAGCGTTTTAGCGCGCCGTGGTGGCCACGCTGAGGTAGCGAGAGGGGGCGCTGCTTACCACTGTGAGTGGCTTCCTCCTCTCCCCCTTTGGGGCGATTTCCGTAACGAACCCCTGCAGAAAGGAGATCAACGTGTCGCTCCTTCATTGGCCACTTCGCTCCCGTGGGTATTTTAAAACAAGCGGACAACGGGATCTCGGCTCTCTTTTTCCTGGGATTCGGCAGCGGCGACAACGGGGAACCGTTCGGTGCACCGGTGAGCGTTTACCCCGTCTCTTGTATTTTTGAACGACCGCTCGGTCGTGGGCGATCTCCACACCGACGACGTTCACTCAACTGATAGCCGCAGTTTCCTTGATATTTGTTTCGTTTTAAATAAATAGAGATTATCACCGTGACCAACGTGACTGGTGTCTGATTGCGCTCAGCGAGCAGCGTGCCACCCCAGACAACACAGCTAGTCCTGAGGACGTCCTCAACTGGTCAGCACGTCTTCGTCCTGCTAAAGACGACCTGAGGACGTCCTCAACTGGTCAGAACATTTTCGTCCCGTCAAAGTCGTTCTGAGGACGTTTTCAGGACGGCGTGTTTAGGATCCGGAAAAAATCTTAATTTCTAGTGACTTCGTCAGTGCATATGCAGCATAAGCCGGCCGTTAAAAACGAAACCAAATTTAGGTATACTAAACTAAGATATTGTATAACTTATTTTTAAAAAATATTCTGAATAAATTAAGTAGCAAAAAAGTGTTTTGCAGTCTAATTAATTCCAAATGTTTTGCAATTTGGAGGTCTAAATACGATACGAGTTTGTTGTTAACGCGGCCGAATCAGTTCGACGCGCTTGCGTCACCAACCGCCACTGCCGCCACCGCCGCCACCATCGTCCACTGCTCCCAAACAAAGGGGACGCGCTAGAAAAGCGCGCGCGGCAGAAACGAGATGGCTTTTTCCCATCCCAAGGAGCTTATTTTCGAGGTGATGCACAGACGTGGGAAAGGCCCATCGAGAAGCAGAAGCTCGGCAGAATATCTCGGCCTTCAGGCAGCAAGGAAGCCCACCTAACGCGCAGAGGTGAGTCTCTTCTTCTTAACTTTCATGTTAAGGATGCCATAATTAACACAGGAATGAGAGAATTACATTATCTGTAATTGCAACATGCTCCTTCTTCAGTACGCACCTGCTGCCTTCCACCATGCTTTGGCTGTGCGTGCATACTTGTTTTATCAAGGGTAAAAAGCTCACACTGGAAGCTGAGCTTCTAGCAATGTCGGTAGTGTTTGGGAGGTGGGGAGGCGAAGATGGAAGCAGGGTAAAATATTCCCACTGCTCCTAATTGTTTCCTTGTAATCTGTAAAATATCGGTTGGGCCGATCGCCCCCACTGCCCCTCCTGTTCCGACACCACTGGAGCTTCTTCGGTGTTCTTGGGCTGTCACCATTTAGGAAATTATCATTTCTAGCTGTAGGTTTCTGCAGGCCGCTTTGGCATTACCTGAACTGTCACTATGTTAGAAACGATAAACTATGCCTTATTTTCAAGGTGATGCACAGACGTGGGAAAGGCCCACTGAGAAACAGAAGCTCGGCAGAATATCTCGGCCTTCAGGCAGCAAGGAAGCCCACCTAACGCGCAGAGGTGAGTCTCTTCTTAATTTTAATGTTAAGGATGCCTTAATAAACACTGCAGAATTACTTGATCTGCAGTAGGAACATGCTGCTGTTTGGGAACATTTTATAGTAGGTTTTGCGTGTAGAGTGCTAGGCAGCTAAGAAATGTTGTGACGCTTGTTCAGCGTTCAATATAGGCAGTATTTCTCTAGTCAAATCTGTGAGACAACCGTTTTATATTCCTACTCTTGGTTGCACTAATGTATTTTTCACAAACTTATTTATTTTTCCCCAATTTAGAAAGACACAGCACCGCAGCTCGTCATGGGCCATTCGCTGCGACAACTTTAAACACGCAAAGACAAACGAGAGATGAAGGCTCTTTGAGTGGTGAGCATTTATTTTTATAGTATTGAATTTGTGTCAAATTTGTTTATAAAGGTCTGTCTAATTTAATCTGCTTTATCAGGGTTTGACCAACAGATGCTGCGAATTTTGCACACCATCAGGCTGCGGGTCGAACAGCACAGCAGCCAATTGGACTCAATTTTGGGTATCCTCAACAGCAGTGGCAGAGTGAACGCATCAAACGAAGACGTAATTCAAGGTCCTTTCGACAATCTTGAGGACTTTCTGGCTTTTAACAAGAGACTGCTAACATGCAAAGCAACCAAGGAAAACCTCGTAAGTTTTTATTTTGTTAAATCACGAGTAAGATTCTGTCTACTTTTAGTTTGTGAAATCAATTAGCATTTTAGGAAATTTTTTAATCTCAAGTTTGACATTTTTCTGATTTCTGTGGCCCATTTCTATATGAGCATATTGGATTTATGTGGAAACATGACACTCTTATTGTGAGCCTTGTTTGACCTTGCAAACTTTAATTTTGTATTGTAGATCCTTCAGCTGGCTGGACTTGGAGGCCAGACAGTGGGTGCCACTACGCGCACTGTGCTGGAGGAGATCATGACCCAGAGAGTGGCCGTACACTTTAGTTGGCTAGGCCAGAGGACAAAAAGAAAATTCAAGGAGCTCGAGTATACAGACGTCATCTATCGTGAGTAACAGTATTTGGTTTCATAGAAATTACATTTCGACGAAAAGGTGTCTTTATGATGACATCATAATAATTAAAAAAAAACTGTAATATATAAATCAGGAATATTTAGAATATCTGGGCGTCTAAAAATTCGGAATTAAAAGAATAAAAAAGGGGATTTTTCATACATCTTTTTTACATTCAGAAATATTAGAAATTACAAGTATTTGGGCACGGGAATCCCAGGCTGCAGGCCACGGGCTTTAATACGAGAGTGATATCTACACTCAACATAGGAGTGCGCCGCATTTATCGCCATACATATCTGGCCCAGCACTAGTGATGGGCCGGATCGGCCAAAGTTCGGATTCGGCAAAGTTCGGCACATGCCGAACTTTTGGGGCAAGATTTTGCAGATGTCTGCACATGCACGCAAACATGGCGACGAGACGACGTTCGGCTCGGCGTTTCGGATGGTTCCATCACGGCAAAAAAAGCACTGTATGTTCAGCTTATGTGAGTGCGGTCGTCGTTTGTCTCAAAAGTCGAAGATTAAGCACCACCACGTTTTCGCTAAACAACGTGGTTTTGACTTGATCTGCGCGTTGGTTTCCTGTGTTTCCTGCCATCCACGTAGATTGTTATGTCAATATGTATAAATATGGTGCATTTGACTAATGTAGCAACACCGAGTTTTCGAGAATTTAATGTAGGTAGCTAGTCAACATTGTGCCTCAAATAAATTACAGAATTGGGCTTTTCACAATGTTAAAAGTTGACCAGCTCGCCTGTACCTTTTGTGTTATTTCTGTGGTTCCAGGAGCTGTGAAGAAAAATGAGCGTTTTAAAACAAACAAGGACGAGGTGATTGAGGTCATCAAGACATGGTTGAAGCACGCAGGTGAAAAGTTGAAGAAAGAACAGAAGCCAGCCTCGGAGAACGAAGGGATTTCTCCGAAATAACTTGTACCACTGAATACTGATCTCCATAGAACTTCTGGATCGTGCCTAGCCGCTCCGCGAGTGCGGCGACCGGAAGTTCCAGATCGGCCACCTTACGACATGCTACAGTCAGCCGGGTGAAGCGTCATGGAAGCCTGCTGGGTGAGTTCGGTGGGGCCATTTTATTTTTTGGGCGCCGCTTTTTATCGGATGAGGTTTTTGAAATCTTATGCAATCACTTGGTTCTACCCCTGAGGACCCAGAAAAAATTTTACACAAGCGTAGCGCCGAAGCGGAGTTGAAAGCATAAAGAGCCCTTATTTAAGAGAGAGTTCAACTCAAACTTGCCTCATTTTCAGTTAAACTTTGTCTAAAATCGAGGCTCTCTAAGCTTGCGAAGCGAGCTGCGCGGTTCTCCTGCGGAGCTGCGCTTGCCATGAAAATTTTTTCTGGTTCTCAGCGGTAGCATCGGGCGTTTCCACGAGGTGTCAATAAATTTCTTCCGAAAAACAATGGCGGTGGAGCACGGACCGGCCCCTACCGCGCTCACCCAGCAGGCTTCCGCAACGCTTCGCCCGAATGACTCTAGCACGCCCCAAGATGGCCGATCGAGAGCTTCCGGTCGCCGCACTCACCGTGGGGGCCATAGTGGGGCGGCGAAGCGGCTAGGCGCGATCCAGAATTGTTATCGAGATCAGTGCCGCTGAGATATACTCACGAAGGCTCTTTGTGAGTGGACTCTTAAAAGATGGCTGCATGATCATTTACTGTATATTTTTATAAGGAAAAGGTATTCAGTCATACTGCCGTAATATGTACAAGTTCGTCATTTTGTGATATATTTTTATTTTGTACCTGTTTTGCTTTAAATGTGGAATAAAACCTGAACTGCCTTATGGTGTATTAATAAATGTCTAATTATTTTAATTTATTGCAGATGTGCTCATGAAGGTTCTTCGTGAGTGGACTCTTCAAAGATGGCTACATGATCATTTAAATGATCATGCAGCTATCTTTGAAGAGCCCACTCTCACTGTCTGTAGGTTCAGCACCTATATTTACATTGTTCGACGTAATCAGGTCTGCTCTGAATGCTGCACAGTGCAGTGTGCTTTTCAGCGGTGTACCATATCAATTAAAGAAATATCCTCAAGACATTCTCAAATGGTCCTCATCGACGGCTTGAAGACGTCCTATGGTCATACTGCGGATGGACAAATCGACCTAATGAGGACAAGTTAGGGACTTCCTCAGGTCGTCCTCAGGACGTCTTTACGTCTGCAACAAGATGTCCTGAGGACGTCCTCAATACGTCATTGCGTTGTCTGGGACGCGAGTACAAACCTGCTCAAGCGGTGGATTGTCTCGCCGCGAACGTGGTACTCCCCAAGGCAGTGGCCCTAAGGAGAACCACACAAGCTTGCTCTCTCTCGCTGCTTTTGAAGTAAGCACGAGTGATTGTAAGCCTGCGAGATACATTCGCATGCGTGACTCATTTGCTTGAGTAGCGTGTCCGTGTTTGTTGTTTCCATTAGTCACTCTCGTTGCACTTGGGCATGAGCATAGCGACCCCACAACTACCCAGAAGGGCAGTACAACCGGGAACCTACTATTACAGTCGCCGACCGATTATTCGGACTTCGCGGGGACCAAAAAAGTCTGAATAATAGAGCAGTCCGAAAAATCGGCAGATTGAAAAACTTGCCTTTACTACTTCCAAGTGGGCTTTAAAAAGCCGTAAATGGTGCCTCGTTTCAGGTTACACCTCCGTTTCCGTTCGGCAACTTTCTGTTAGCTTGAGAATCGCTGCCTTCTTTTCTAGCGTTATGGTCGAGTACTTTCTGCGCTTCTTAACGACACATTACGGTGGCAGAACAAAAGATGGGGCCATGACGTCCAAACCAGCGTTGTCCGAACAAGATGGGAGGCGCAAATCCACGAGCGCAAAATGGCGACTGGCGACACGAAGGAAGGGAAAAACAAAGCAAAACGATGATGATGATGATGACGTGCAGCTAAATGGAAAAAAGGGATAGCATAGCGTCACCTAGCGGTAAAACTCGAGGGTACTCAAGTAGCGCTGCCAAGCCAAGCCAATCCATTTGCAGCCAACAACATAGAATTCAAAATGGCCGCTTCTCGGTGGTGTTTTCCGCCGATCGCTCGCAACGATTTTGTCAGAATAATCGAACTTTTGGACTTCAAGCTGTCCGAAACATTGGTCGTGAATACACACTATTTCTATGGGTTAAGCTCACGGTTCCGCCTTTAGGTCCGAAATATCGAACAAATCCGAATTATCGGAGTCCGAAAAATCGGTTGGCGACTGAACTTCAAAGCATGCTCTATCATCATCGTAAACTTTAATAATCGAAAAGTGAAAGGACCTTGCGGTCCCTGGTCGGTGCTCTTAGTCCAGGGGCCCGCCCAGATTCGGCGGGCTCGCCTCAACCAGTCGCTGCTGGTCATTGAGCTCTGTGCCGGATAGGGCCGCCTCACAGGAGGAAAAGGTGGGGGAAGGAATGGGGGAATGGGGTGAATGGGGGTACACGCTGGTACAACCTGCACCAGGAGCAGTACACTGTGGCCGCGGTAGGCAGCGGTAACGCTCTATCTAAAGGCCCATAAACAGTTGCGTTTGAGAGCGTTGGGTGTGTTTGACTGCGTTGCGCCGCGAAGAACCAGGACATCCCTGCTACGTATGTCGCGTGCCAAGCTACTCTTTGAATTGAATTCCACGCTTCATACAAAGCATAGATATGCCGGTGACTCACTTCCGTTTGTTGGCGCACCGCAGTCAAACACACTAAAAAAGCAACTGTGTGTACGGTATTTAAATGCCCTATTATGCATGGCATTAATTCTTAAAGCCTGGTTCAGACAGTTGCGTTTGACTGCGTTGTGACTGCAAGAAACCAGGACATCCCTGCTGCTTATATTGCGTGCCAAAATGATTCCTTGAATTGGATTCCATGCTTCGCCATACGAAGCACAGAGTGCCGGTGATTTGTTTTCGGTTGTCGAAGCAACGCAGTGAGAATGCACTCAAACGCAAGTGTCTGAACTGGCCTTTACTGTTCGTCAGAATCTGGTTTTGGCAGCACTTACAAGCATCAATATTTTCCCGTGTCATCAAGGAACATGACCGCTCTCACTAATGTAACGCATAAAACCAAAATATTCATTCGTGAGGTAGGTGTGTATTTATTTGTGCTCGTAAGCGCAGGCGCCACAGAGGCATGCAGCCCCGTACAATGAATGCCTGAGAGGCCGGTATAGGGGGTGATAATGATAATACAGTGCGGTATAATGTGGGGCACTGATAATGTACAATAAGGCATCATGAAGGAGGGGTCTAAGTTGATCGCAGGTGTATGGCAGCTTCGCGACAAAGTTGCGGAACCTCGCGTCGGTCACTAATGGGCACTTTAGTTATCCTTTTTTGCAACAATCAAAAAGTGACGACCAAGTCATCAATTGTAATTCTGTTGTGTGTATGTTTAGACAGCTGAAAGTCAGTCAGCCCTGAGGGCGTCTGGTGTCTTTGTTGCAGATGAAAGCCAGTGCAGTATACCGCTGCTTGTCCAACGTCTTTAACGTGCATCACGCAATAGTGATACATGACAGCACGCCGGTACGATGCTCATGCGGACTGAAATGGGCAGGGGCAGGGGATCGAATCCACGATCAGTGGGCTTTACAGCGCGAGTTTTCACTACACGTGCTACCGATTTCCGAGCAACCAGACAATGTGGTCAAATTCGAGCTCGAGAAAGACACAGCAACAACAAGAAAATCTCCGGTATGAGGCATTTAGTACTAGTATCGCCATCTCGTTTAACACATTGAAAATAAAATTCACAGGGTGAATTTATTTGCACAAATACACAAATACAACAAAATTTAGTTTTCTTGTCGGGGTCTTAAAATTAAGATTAGAGGCACCCCTAGTACGTACGGCCAAGCGTATGTCATGTTTGTCTTCTAAATAATTGTATTTTCAAAAATGGCTCAAAACGCGCTCAAAACAGTCAAAACGGTCACATTTCTAGATCTTAATAAAAAATCTCCAGCGCTCTCAAGGAAAACTCCAAGGGCCGTGCAACCTTCATTATGTCTTCATTATTAACCTCCAAAAGAATGAATACTCCCGTGCACTCCTGAAACTCAGGTTTGTGTAGCGAAATTTGCCCATTAAGTGACAAGCGGTTGAATCCCCCTTAAGCTAGACATGATAGAACTTGAAACGAACTAGAGAAAAAAAGGAGGGCGAGGCATAAACGATTTGTCACACCTTGTCTTCTCCCCCTTTTTCTTTTCATCTCGGGTTCTGGGCAATTCCTTCTTCGAAGCCGCTTTTGAGCAGAGTGCAGAAGCTGTGATAACCTGACAGCTTTTACCTTAAAAAGAATCCGTTGTAGCCCACATACCTCGGGTAGTGTCTGTTGCAAACTGAATGAGTGGAAGCGTAACAAATCTACTCAAAAGTGCAGTTTTCTATCAATTATTCAGTCATCAGCTGTTGAATGCCGAGTTTCCACCGACCTTGACCGATAGGTGGCGGTAGTTTGACCGGATGTAGCGTCAGTGTGACCTCCGCCACACCTCTTCTCAGCATATCACATTCTTTTTTTGTGCGCAATGCACGCAAGAGGATAGTGTAGCTCTAGGTTTCCTGCACATTTTTATTTATTTCCATCCTTGTGTAGCAGCCACGCTTGCGAAATGGCTAGACTGGCTAGCAGTAGCGGGAGATGAACTTGTCCGGAGCAATGTCCGTGTGAAGTGGGTGGAACTCCTACTGGTCAGAAGACTGAGAGATAGTACATGACACATTGCATACTGCGCATCAAGAGTAATAATAAAAGAAGCCATTATCTGGACTCTGTGTCACGTCCGCATCGGCACTTCTCTTGGTGCTATTGATCACAAGGCTGCCTTTGTTAGCAGTTATTGATAAGTTACCTGCAAAGGTGGGTAACGCTGCTTCGGCACTGGGCATGAAGAGATTATGGCTTCTCTCTATCGTTTTGTCGGCCCCGAGCGTGGCACTTTCTTTAACCAAATAAACAAATTCAAACTCCTCTTGCTTCATCTATGGAAGCCAGTTTTTGGAGGACCAACAAAATGATTCTTTTTCTGCTCTTTCTTTATATTAGGTTTCTGGACCTTCGTTTCTCCTCAGCTTCTGACCTTTCAAACACCTTCGCTCTACCAGATTACAAACACAGGTCCTTTGCAAGTGCACCTCCCCCTAACAAAAACAAATGGGGCAAATGCAATAGTGCTGTTCTTTCAAGGGTATCTCAGAATTAATTTGTAGTGTCTTTCCAGTTCTTGTTTGTAATGAAGCATGTAAGTGTATTCGGACTAGGATCTCTGCAAGTTAATGTTGTAATTTAACGCTCTTAATTCACCTAAACAAAAAGCTTAGTGTGTCATGCACACAAAATTACATAAAAGTAAATGATCAAGCCTAAATCCGAAAAATAAATATGACAGATATATTGTCCCGACATAGGGTGATGAGAGTGACGAACAGTGAACTGAAAATATAGGTTCAATCGGTGAACTTATGCCAAACGAAAAGAAAAGAACAAGCGTCGAAGCAGCAGAAAGCGGGGCGGCGATTTGGAGGCGAAGCAGCAAGCGAGAGCGAGACTGGACTCGACAAGGCCGCGGGCCGCTCCTGCATCTGGGAGTGGGCAGGATATCCGGGATGTTCACAAAGAAGCCACGCCGCCGCGGGCTCGGGCGTGAGAGAATGAACAGGCCTTACTGGGAGCAAAACAGAAAGATCGAAGCCGATAAGTTACCCCCCAGTAAGAACAAACGGGAATCTTCTTAGAATTTCTGTGACCGAGCATTTGTCGGCTTGGCCCCGAGCCGCCGCATTAGTGGAGGTGCGGGGATATCCCCTCTCCTAATGTTTCTGTCCTCTAATGGTCTGTCGGACATTCTTGATGGGCCATCAGAGGTGGTCATGATGGTCCATCAGGAACTTCTAACGGCGCCTGACACTACATCAAACATGCCCCTGATGGTCCATCAGACTTACTGGTCTGACGGACATTCACGATGGACCATTAGAGGCAGTGATGGTCAGTCAGATTCTTTCTGACGGCGCAGCTTCTGACGGCAGCCCGACGGTCTCATCAAATTTGTTCTAAAGATTCTGTCTGACATCTTGATGGGCCATCAGATTGTCGGGGACTGATTGTCCCTCAGAAGTTTTATGCTTCACTTCGGGTCCATCAAAAGCGCCCCATTGCCCGGCCGTCTAGACTTTCTTTGAACACAATGTTAATCAAAAGTGCTTGATTAATTCTTGCTCATGGTATTCTGATGGCGCTATCAGAGGCATTCAATAACATTTAATATATGGGTCGCGAAATATTTGCCAGTATGTGATGAGTCGCGGGCCCGAGAGGTGCTGATACAACTAATGTCACGCGATTTCTCTTTACACACTAAGCCTCCGATTTACTGGCAACTGTGCGTGCATCTGCAATCAATCATACGCACCGTGGAAACCCATACTTACGGTAGGGTCCATCGTTTCACATATGCTTCAACACGTTTCATTGCCAACAAAAATCGACACACGTTTCGTCGACACTTTGTTTTACCGACACCGTATCCTGAGCCCCGCGACCGTCGTAGTGCACATACGACAGTCACAGTGGCAATAAACTTCGGCTTCCAAACAGGCCGCACGGCCATTGCTTTGCTTTACTTCGCTCGAAGGTTAAAGGGAAGATGGGGCACTTCTGCATTTGAGAAAAAACGCTTGAATTGCGTTCATTTGGCCTTTAGAATAACAGATATCACAATTATATTTCAATGCGACGCGCCGGAGAGCCATAAGAGCAATTTCAAAATAGGGCTGAAGCCCCGCCTCCCTAGCCTTGGGCAGCCAAAAGATCCGTCGATGACGTCACGTACAGCGACTTTCTTTCGCGTTTTCTCGCGTTTCACACTACTTGCGCAGCAAAAGGTTTGGGTATTCGGGTTCACGGGGTAAAAATACACTAGAATTCACTTCTAACTCATTTTTTTCAAGAAGCTCCCCATCTTCCCTTTAAGCAATCGGTTTAATGCGCCACCGCCTCGCTGAATGAGCAGCCCCAAGTCGAGGAGGCTCTGCATCTTTGCATGCTACAAAATAGGCGATTTGAGGCTATGTCGCGAAAAAGAAGCTGTTGATGGTGCACGTATGATATACAATGGGGCCGCAGCCGCGGTGGTCAATGGGTTGATGGGATTTTTTTTATTAAGCCGAAAGCCTTATGTCTCATCGTTCAGTCAACCTCTAGCGTCCTTGAGCGAAACACGTCGAGTCACGAAAGGTACTAAACCGACGACACGAAAGGTAGAAAAACCCACGGTATTCAGTATTTAGCTGCACGAGAACCCTTTTGGATCAGGGCGGTCCCTTCCAAAGGAGCGTCGCAAACGCTGTTAAAAAACAATACAAAAACAAAATTTTTTTTTTTGTTTTTTTTTGTTTTTTTTTTGGTTGGCCTTGAACCAGCGACCTTTCGTTCTGTTGTGCAACGCAATACCCTCCGCCACAAGCGGAGGGGTGTGTCAACTCATCCGTAAATCATGTGTCCAACTTTAATGCATCGGCTGTTGCCTGTGCTTGTTGCACCCCGTGAAATGCCAACTTCGTCGTGCAAAGGAAGCTTTGATCACGCCGCGAGACCGGTGCAACTTGCTTTCAACAAATTGTGCCTTTTTCGTGCGGAAGTGCGCTTTCGTAAACATTTCCACATGTTCTCAACGGCAAGTCTCACCATTTACATAGTGTTTAAAAACTTTGGCGAATGACGAAGAACGAGTAGACAACCTGCCTGCAGCACACCGCCGCCATCCTCTGCAACGCTTCAACGCGATTTGGCAGCATGCAAGATGCCCGTCCGGTGGCCGCACTCGCGGCGGAGTGGGGAAGCACGATCCAGCCATAGTCATAAAGATCAGTGGCTGCATCAAAATATTTGCCCCATAGTCATAACGCTCGGCGATCCGTTAATTTTAATCTATACGTTAACATTTTAAAAAACATTCGCCGCTTAATGTTCAAGCAACTGCGTCTTCAAAAGCTTCAAATCCAAAGCCAAATCCTGGTGTTCCGTGCGGCTTGTGTCACATCTTGGCAGCCTTGCCCTTCCTCCTGGAGTCTGTGGAGTCGTAGGCTTATGGCGGCTGTGTTTGTTTCAATGTTTTAGCAGTTTGAGATATTGAAGTAGGTTTCACTCGTTTTCGTGTTCCTACTTCCTTTTCCTCGCGTCTGTACTGCATCTCATACCTCGTGTGTCACGTTTCGTATCTGGGTTGTATGTTTTTTTAGGGGTGCGTGCAGTTAAATTTCTTTGTTCAATTTTTTTTTTTTATTTGTTTGAGTATTATGCATGCGAGGGTGAAACTTTGCTAGGACGAAAAAATAAGCGCCGTCCGTAAGGCCTTGGTTAAGAACTGCAATCCTTCAAGTGTGACCAACTTCAAGCGCAAGACGGTGTACAAGGTGTTCTGGGACAGCGACGCGAACACCCGAGGAGGCTACTACGACGCCGAGATACTCAAACTGACGGGCAAGTGTGTATTTTCACCATCCCAAAGTGCAACGTAGCCACAAGTCGATCGCCGTTTTCTTTCATTTTTAATGAGACTGTGCTTAAGAGTGAGTATTGTGGACTGTGCTTATTTGGGGCACAAGCTAGGCAGATGAAATGCATGGGCTGTCTAAAACTTCAGTTGAAATATGTGGACTTAACTGCCTTACACGTGACATCATATGGCACCCTACCACCCACCGTTGCTCTGTACTGTGCTCCTGTGCCTCAAGTCCGCGCTGCTTTACTCGTACTGCAACGCTCCAAGTTTCACATTCCAAGTGCAGGAACTGAACGGAGCATAGCGTACTGGAGCGCAACACACCAAAACCAACCGGCGGAAACTTCGAGCGTCTTCCAGTCAGCTATTTGAGCGCTCATCTCTTATTCGTTGTTATTCTAATAAGAACTTCCAGTTTACGCTGGAGAATTTATTTAATAGAATGATATACATATTATTGTTGCTGCTTACAGATTTCAAAAATTATCTTGGTAAGGTAAGGTGAAACAACTATTTTGGTTAGCTAAAGTTTCGACCTCATACTTTGTTCTCATTGGTCGATTGTTTTTTGTATTTTGACCATTGAGGGCAGTTCCGCGTTGGCTGCCGCGGTCGCGCGCGGCTGCTCGACGACGCGTGTAGCCAGCGGTGCGGTGGTGGTTTTCGATTGCGGCAGCGGGCAGTGGTGTTGACCTGTTGGTTATCGGTATATTTCGTCTACCAGTACGCCAAGCAAACGGAATCTTGTCATTTGCTCGACTCAGTGGTGCTCTAATTCTGGTGGCAATAGCTCTGCCAAGTTCTTTGGGTTCCCGAGAGACAAAAGGTAAAGACGGGCTACTATACTTTTGGTTATACAGTTTCGGATTGCCGAAAACTTGCTGGTGCATGTTTCATTATGGTAGACTTATTGGAGAAGGTCAGAAGGGACAGGGCATTTGGTGTTAAGTTGAGCGGTGTGGGGGATCAGTGTTAGAGCACCGCAGCTCGGGTAGCACGTGCGTGAAGCAGCTCGCGCTGCAAAAGGAATCTGCGAGAGACCACGTGCGTATCAAACCACTGTCGCTAAATACTGCGAAGTTAAATGTGTGATTGCTGTGAATACTTGAATAATAGTTTCGTGTAGATTTTGCTACTTTGTTGTGCCGTGAATAAACTTTTTTTTTTCCTGTATAAAGAGCGTGCCTAATCAAAAAGTGAACTTGGAAAAGAAGTTTGGACTTGAGCTCAGACTGGCGATGAGCGCCCATCTTAAGCCGCGAAACACCAGCAGCCAGGCGCACTTTGCATTCATTGATTGACGATCTAATGAGAAGTGGCTGTCAATGAACATGCACTGCTGCCGAGCCAATCCCAATCGAGCGACGCAAAGTCAAGTGCAATCGTTTCGGAAGCGCCGGACATTCGCAGAAAAAACCAAACACACTTTTTTTATGAAAAAGATATTGTTATTATTTTGTTTTGTAGAAGAACGAGAAGGCGGCAATTGGAGCAGTTCCCTTTTCTTCACATCAGTGACAATAGGGATGCAAACTCGTTAGGAGTTCGGAGGCTGCTCCAAACTCTGAACGAACTTGCATCCTCTTGTCGCCGAGGGAGAGAGATAAAGAGGAGGGACAACACTTCTCACACCTCTCCCCCATAACCAAGCGGTTGCCATGAAAACGGCACGCGTATTGTTTTGTTCATTTCTTATTGTTTTTGGAGAAACCCAACGCCTCGTTAGGAGTAGATTTGGCACTGCCGTCAGCAACTTGAGCCCCAATGGGAGGTATAGGAAGATTCCTCCGGTTGCCAAACTATCGACGAGCTGTATGGAGCCACTTTCGACCGCTCGTTTATGACGAACCCAACATTGTGGATGCCGAAATTATTTTGAAGATAAATTAATTAAGGGCTCTGTAAAACAGCAGAGTGTAAGGCAAAAACAAAAAAGCAAAACACGGCAACGTTAGGAAGTTTTTACGACTGTTTTAATAGTCCTGAAAGGTTTGAAGACTCGCCTCGAGCACATAAGGCTGAAAGTTACTTTACCGATCTATTTATTGACCATGCATACTGTTCAAATTTAAATGAAAGACAACATTTCTGAACTCGCTTGTTGAATCAGGAAACTGTCAAACTTGTCAGATATTCCGTGGTTCCAATCTTGCAGCACGACGGAACCTGTCGATGTGCTATGCCAATACAGGCACACCACCATTATATAAATGGCACGTCAATTAGCTCCGAGGCCAGATGATGAACAAACCTTTTCCACAACGCTAACTGATGTTTCGGCTTTCCAATCTTAGTATCTTTATTCGCAGGGCTATGCATTCTACGAAGGGCAGCGATCCGACTGTCTTCTCATCCCGACAACATTTCTGTCGCTGTACTGTCATAACGCTACTGTTCGATAGATTAATCCGTTTTCAAGCGAGATGCACGAACAAACCTTTTCTATAATGCTAATTGCTGTCTTGGCTTTCAAATGAAATCATTTTTACTTGCTGATTAAGCATTATTCTAACTGAAAAGAGGCAGCGGTCCACTGCACTCCTCGATCTCGACAACGTTTCTGTCAGCGCAAAGAAGTCACTTTGCACTTCGAGAAATACTCGGTGCACGAAGAGTGCGCTCGAGTGTCAGTCTCTGGTGGCACTCCTGACCGTTTAGTCTTGCACTGAGCACGAACTTAACGCACCCAATCGTGGCTTATTCGATGTCACTCAATGTAAGTCATGTAATGTATGGCTTGCAATTGATGTCACATCAGCTGCCATTCCTTTCTAACCAATTTATTTATTCATGATCACATATGTACCTACTATACTTTGTTTTACCTTACGGTGTACCGCGACGGACGCTGCGGCTACACGAGCCAATTCATAGTTCACAGCTTGCCCGTGACTTCGCACTTTCCGCGTCGCTCCACCAAATGGAAGGACACGTGACACCCTCCGAGCTATGAGTTGGCTTCGCGGCAACGTAGCGTCCTTTGCGGTCCATCATAAGTAGGGCTCCGTGTTTTCGGAGTTTATTTTTCGTGAAATTCGGAGGGTGTTTTTCGGAGTTTATTTTTTACCAAGAGTTTGGTGTTTATCGGAGTTCATTTTTCGTAAATCCCCAACTCTCCGAAATTCGAGATTAATTTCTCAGTGTTTCCTATTAAAAGAATAAATATTAACCGGATGCAAACGTATGCCAGATAAAAACGTACTTGTATCAATTAAGACTTCTTCAGTTGAATTTGGCGTTGGTGGCCATTAGCAATCCTAATTTGTCCCATGACAAAAGTCGCAACACAAGTGGCTTCGATAAACATTGATACCTAAAAATCAATAAACTGCCGGAGGTAGCCGCAAGGAAGCTCGTAGTCATCCCGTCAATCTATCCCGCGGTTGCGCGAGGTGGAGTGGTTAAGGATGTAATAGAGAAAAGTTTCAACTGCCCCTCTTCTCTATTTTATACAAACTATATGGTCCATAGCTTTCACTGTTACCTCCAGAAGCACCCTCTTCTTTCTCTAAATCCCAAATCCCCTGGCCCAAACTGGAAACCAAAAGAGTTGCTTTTGTCGTGACACGAATGGCAAGACCCCTTTGACAACGGTTCGAGGCTTGAAAGATAATTATGGAGTCATTTTCCCAGGACCATTATTCCTGCGTGAGCTCAAATTGCAAAAAAAAATATTTTTTTTTTTTGTGTGTGTGTGTGTGGGGGGGGGTGGCATGGCACATAACAATTCCGGAGTTTATCGGATAAATCCGAATTGCCAAAAAATTTATCGGCTGGTGTTTTTCGGAGTTTTTCGGATTTATCCAAAAACACGGAGCCCTAATCATAAGACAAAACAAAGTATAGGAAACCCCAAGAGGAAATGGCAGGTGAACCGGCCCGGCGGGAATGGGCAGCTGAGGCATCTGCAAGTTCACACAAAGCTGCACCTCCCAAAAGGTCAGCCCTTGTGCCTCTAGCGCAAAGCAGTTGTTGTGGAAATTCTGTCACCAGAGTATCATTACCTGTCTAGGTTATGTGGTGCAGCCTATTTTGCTGGGAGGGCTCAAAAGCTAAATCTTAGCGCTATTTCAATTTTTAGATGTGGTCTATGTCAGGACAGAAGCTGAAAGTGACGAAAAAGCAGCGCCAGCCACATATCGCTAGCAGCGACCAAAAACGTGCACTCAACTGGCACAGAAAGAGAGCCGATCATGCACAAAATGTGAGTGGAGAAAGCAGCTTGGGAATGCCAACACTCATCGTAATGTCATGCCGAGTCCTTAACATTTACGCTTCTTTGGGATTGCTCTGTTTCACCATTCACGCAAAGCTTTGCAGTTTACTGAGCCTTCTCTATTTCAGAAAGGCCACTAAAGCAGTCGGGCGTTACAAGGAAGGCAAAGAGTCACCTAGATCACAATGAACACTCAATAAGTCATAAGGAATACAAAAAGAGGACCTAAAGACACATCTTTTCCATGTCTTTTTTTTTTTTTTTTAACAAGTTCCACGTATATCTTCTCTCTTTTGTAAACGTTGAAGGTTTGAGCGTTACCCGCATGATCAGTCGAATGTTTTCGATTCATCTTACTGAGGCCACTGCAGCCGCAGCATCATCAGGGAAAGAGGCCTCCCAAGGTTGTTATCATGACGTCACCGAATAGAGGTCGACGCAGGGCAGGGGTGTCCGACGGCTGCCTTAGCTTTCGGCCTGAAGCTGTGCCGCATTGGCCTCATTTCGAAGATGTGAAAATTTCAGTTTACGTACCTGGCGCCACGGCAGCTTCTGTGTGACGTAGTTTTGTGTCAGTCTGGGCGTTCTTTGCATTAGTCAGTTGGATGAATGGATGGACGAATGTGTCTGAAACCTCTGAATCGAGCGGCGGCTGTTGAGCCACCTCGACAAAGCAAATTAACTCATCACCGTGGTAATACAGGATCGGGAGAAAATCGGACAAATCAAAGCTCCAGCCTTGTGTTGCCCGGTTTTCCCCGCTCCCTGGGTTATTGTGTCAGTATTGAACTAGCTGGCCTGCACACCTGCTTATGTTTCAATTATCTAATCTCCAATCTGGAAAACAGTAAGACTACAATTCTAAGCCGCCTACTTCTAAATTCTGGACAAACCGATCTCACCAGCCAGTTTGACTACGCCACCGCTGCCGCAATGCATCGAGGGAACTTTAGTCTTTCTGCACGTGCGACAACCTCGCTAGAGCTCTGCGCGTGCACGGGTACGAAGAGTCTCGTGCACTGCCGATTGCCTCCTGTGAACTAAAGTTATGGCTGCCTCGCGCATGCGTCGAACGCTTGGTGAGATTGGTCTATTGATGGAGCGTGGTAAAGAACCCCTCATCGCCCGCTACATGCCTTTACCCATCGGTCATATGTGCACTGCACTGGCACGACTGATGGAGCAAAATCCCCGACTCCGACGTCAGTTGACGTCATGCCCGACGTCACGTGCTTTCAGAGCGCCGTGGCGAGAGGGAGCGACGCCCTGCAGCAAGGAGTTCCCGTCTGGCTTCAAGTCTAGCA
>JAZHYW010047675.1:0-88624 GCA_037355805.1 Ixodes ricinus | reverse complement strand
CCGTATGACGACCGTGGCGAGCAACCGCGGCTGATGAAGACCGTGACCCAACCCATGTCTTGGGAAGCGCTGCCGGCACCCACCTGGCCGGCAGCTGACACCAGGGTACCTCTGCCCTTATAATACAGAGTGTCATTGTAATTAAAAAAAAAATAGCCAAATGCCTCGTCATCTAATTAGTGACGCGCATGAATGGATTAACGAGATTCCCACTGTCCCTATCTACAATCTAGCTGAAACCACAGCCAAGGGAACGGGCTTGGAAAAATCAGCAGGGAAAGAAGACCCTGTTGAGCTTGCTCTAGTCAGACTCTGTGAAGAGACATGAGAGGTGTAGCATAAGTGGAGGTCGGTGAACCTCGCTGTTGTGATTCCACTTTCCTTCGGAAGTGGAATCACTACCAACGGAACATTGAAAAATACCAATTCTCTCAGATACTAAAGAACCAAAAAGAAAGAAACAATGAGGGAATCTGGATCGACTTCAGTGCGAACAGGATTTGAACCAAACCATCAGAGTCTATCCAATCCTGGAATCTACAGCGGGATTAAATCTCCGCTGTAGGTTCTGCCTTAAAACACTACTCTTCAGTCAAGGACTCCTTCATCACATTGATGAAGCGACACTCACTACATGAAAGCTGGACAGATCTAAACAAGAACATAGATCGATTCGGGGATGCGCTCACTCCGATGTCCATGGAGGTGGCCCACCTCCAGGGCAGAATAGATCAACTGCAGGCTCAGCAGGGGCAGGGGGCACCACAGACTTGTGCCTCGGTACTCGCAGCGCGAGGCGATACCCATCCTAACTCCGCGACTCCTGCTGAAACTGCAGCGGGAGGTGAGAGTCTCCCCGAAAGTAACAACGAACCACGGGAGACGCTTCTGGTGTTCGGAAAAAAAACCAGAAGCGAATACCTGGCAGGCATTAACATCGAACTTTAATCCAGTGGAACTTAACATCCAGAATGTTTCGATCAAGAATATCAGATCAAACGGTGTCTGTGTCCAAGCTTCCAACAAGGAAAGACTGGAACGACTGAAAGAGGCCATCGAAGAGAACGAAGTGAGCAAAGAAATATTAACACCAAAATTTCCAATTAGATTCAGATCTCAAATCAGAATCACGGGTGTTGACCCATCTGTCACCCGTGATACTGTATTTCAAAAATTAAAAGAACAAAATGTACTCGAAATAACAGAAGACCAAATCACCGTTCGATCCGTCTTTCAAGACCGATTTAGCGGAACAACAACAATGACAATGGAGGTGGAGGCGACCATATTTAAGATCCTACAACAAAAGAAATATGTCCATCTTGGGTGGACTAAATGTCCAGTCCAAGAATACTTCCACGTCATCAGATGCTCAAAGTGCTGCCAATATGGTCACACTAGACGTTTCTGCCAGAGTGACACCAAAACATGCGCAAGCTGTGGAGGGGAGCACGAAAAGATGCGACCGAGAGAGGGAAATGTGCAGCTTGCGCTAGATCCAATGAAAAGCAAGGAACAGCATTCCCAATTACACATTTTTTTATGATACAAATTGTCCAATTTACAAGCAACAAATCGAAAGAAAAAATTTCAGCACTACATATTAAAAAAAAGCAAATAAACTTAAATTAATATAGCTCAAAATTTAAAAATTCTCCAAATTAATTTAGCACATTCATGAGCGGCGGCAGATAATCTGTCTCGAGTTGTTTCGACCTTCAACCAGACGTCCTCCTAATCCAAGAACCTTACTACACTAGCAATAATAATATAATGGGATGTTCGATTAATGACACTATTTTCGCTGCAAAAACGCGCCCGTTATGTGCTCTTGTGATCAGAAACAATGAAATTGTGCCATTTCCAATTAAAGTTGAAAGAGATAGAATCATAAGTATAGAGACTAAAACCACTAAACTAACACTCGTATCTACATATTGCTCCCCATCGAGCAACCTCCCAGACTATTTGTTAGTTTTGAAAGATGAGTTACGAACTATTACATCCAACAACATTTAAACGTAAACATTTTCGACAGAGGTCTGTCTGGTCAGGGATAAATTGACATAGTTTTTGTGGACTCTAACCAAAGTTTTATTAAAAACACATTAACCCGACGTTTCGGGACCAAAAGTAGCACATGGGGCAATGAAGTAACAGATGAATGTGGAGAAGAACTAATAGAGTTTATGCTAACTAATAACTTGACAACTTTAAACACCAGCGACTCTATTCCTACTTTTGAGTCAGCAGAATGGTAGGAGCTGGATTGGCGTAACTTTAACTTCACTAAACATGTTATCACAGATGGTTTTCTGGAAGGTTCTTGAAACCGAATCACTCAGTGATCATCGGTATATTTATTTTTCTTTGTTCAATGTAACGCGAACACCAATAAAAAGATTAACCAAAAAGAGAGAACTAAATTGAAATAAAAATATTCATGAAGACCGATGGTTAAAGCAGCTATCAGTCACCCAAATTACTTCAACAATTCAGTTACAAATAATTCTTAACATTTTACAATAAAATTAGTTTTTGCCGTAGGAAATGTATGCGCACGGTTAAACAAATACATAAAACTCATCCTTGGTGGACACCAGAGCTCAACATAACAAGAAATTAAGTAAGAGTGCTTAGACGCCGATATCAACGATGTAAAACCCAGAACTAAAGCAAACATTTAAGCGAGCTTACACGAATTTTTACAAGATTACAAAATGGATATATCGTATGCTAAAGAAAATTCTTGGCGAAATTTCTGAACAGACAATACTAAACAAAATATTTTTGGATTGCCATACAAAATAGCACTCGAAAAAAATTAGAAAACCTCTCATAATATTCAATAATGTTATTGAATCATCAACAGAAACAATGAAATGTCTCTTTCAAAAAGATAACATAGAAAAAGATACATCTATACATAAGAAACTATGAACATCCATTAATAGGGAGATTGATCACCTAGATGATCACTTCACCCGAAATGAGGTTGCGGAAATAAAAAAAAACTAAAGCCAAGAAGCACTCAAGGATGAGACAATATAACTTCTAACTTAATTAAATCCATCTTCTCTTCAAACCCCAATTTTGTCTTAAACATTTTAATAGTGCATTGAAGTATAGCTATTTTTCCTTACAGTGGAAAAAAGCTAAATGAATACTTCTCAATAAGCCAAATAAACCTATTGAAAATCCTCGGTCTTATATAGTGAAACCCATTTAGAACGAACCCACGTACAGCGAATTATTGTCTATATCGAACTCACAGAAAGTTTAAATAGATATGCATGTAAAAAGTACTTTTTATAACGAACAACATATTGGCTATATCGAACTTTTCCACCCGGAAGGCTTCCAAAAACGTTCGAACAATCGTCTTTCAGCCTGTCCCTTGCCCCCAAAGAAGAAGTAGGAAAGAAAGAAAATTCCAAAAGCTCAAATTAAGTAACAAAATTTAGCGAAGAGAAGCAATTCAGAAGGGGAGAAAGCTAAAAAATACAATTAAAATGCAATGATGCAAGCGAGCTGGAACAAGAATGACGAAAACAATCCCTGGAGAAGGGGAACAAGAGGGACAAATGACAAACAAATCTCCAAACACAGCTAGGTGACTAGTGCGCGACGAAAGAATCCGCCTGGTCCCGGGTTCGATACCCGGACCAAGCATTGATTCGGTCTTCGCTTCAGTCACCTATCTGTGTTTGGAGATTTGTGTTTGTCTTTTGCCACTCGTTCCCATTCTCCAGGGATTATTTTCGTCTGTCTAGAAAATAACTCGCACAATGAACGCACTCGCGTAATGAACGCACCCCCCAAGTCGGCTCTCAAAATTTCGACTTTTTTTTTCCCTCGCGTAATAAACGCACCCCCAACTCGGACGTCAAAATTTTGACCCCCTCCCCCCACGCGCGCGAAATGAATGCACTTTTCTATCCTGGTGCAGTGAGGTCGTGAATGCATGGGCAGCGTGGGCGAACAAAACACCTTGCAAAAGGCGTTAAAAAATAAAAAAAAATCCAGCGGAAGCAAGAAAAAAAAACATGGAGAGGAGCTTTTTTTTTTTTCTTGCACAGCGCAGTTTGGACTTTGGGTCGCGCGCCTCGCGGAAGGAGATAAGAAAAAGAAGCGGAGAAGTCCTCGCCTAAGCGAAGCAAAACAGCTTGCGAAAGGCGGCAAAACAAAAAAAACACGGAACCAAAAGAAAAGAAAAAAAACATAAAAAGGAGCTTTCTTTTTTTTCTTCCTTTTTGCACAGCGCAGTTTAGTTTCGGGGTTGCGCGTCGCGCGCGCAAGGAGATAAGAAAGAAAAAGCCCCCGGCTAAGCAAAGCAAAACAAAACAGCTTGCGAAAGGCGGCAAAAAAAAAGTCCACGGAACCAAGAGAAAAAAGAAACATAAAAAGAAGCTTTTTTTTCTCTTTTTTTTTTACACAGCGCAGTTTGGTTTTGAGGTCGCGCGCAAGGAAATAAGAAAGAAAAGCGGAGCGGAAAGAAAGAAATGCGCAAGAAAGAAAACATGGAGAGGAGCTTTTTTTTGCGCATCGTAGTTTGGTTTTCGAGTCGCGCGCCGCGCGCAAAGGGATAAGAAGTTACGTCGATGTTTCGGGATAAAAGGGCCGTTCATTATGCGAGTAAATACGGACGCAAAAATCTTACCCCGCGTAATGAACGCACCCCCCAACTTTGCATCGATTTTTCGGGAAAAAAAGTGCGTTCATTATGCGAGTAAATACGGTACACTCTGCCCGCACGCACAGAAAAAAAATGTTTTTCATACCAAAGCATTTGTACATGAAGAGAAGCGATTCAGAAGGGAAGAAAAGCTAAAAAAAAAGGAAAAGAAAAACTCTGCACCCATGAAATAAAAGAAATCTTTATAGCGCGTTGTTACAAGGAGGAGGCGAAGAGACGAGAAAGAAAGAGAAGCCCTCGCCTTAGAACGAACGCATCGTGGAAGTTCGCTGTAAATGGTTTTTGCTATATCGAACTACTTGTTATATCGAACTAATCGTAGCGTTTCCTGCTGTTCGTTATACACAGGTTTGACTGTAGACCTATCTGCCTAAATTCTATATTTGGTAAAGTGTTAGAGTGTTTATTGAATTCTAGACTGTACTTCTTTTTATATCAGAATATCTATTCCATCCAGAACGATATGGATTCACGCACGAAAAATCTGCTGCAAATGCTTTATACCAGATAAGACAAATACTCGAAGATAATCGAGCTGACGATAAACATTCAGTGCCGATTTCCTTAGATTTCCAGGGAGCTTTCGACTCTGTCCAGCACCCAATTATCTTTGAATATCTACGAGAAAACAAATGCCCTGCAAACCTATTTAAGCTATTAAGATCTTTTCTTCAAAATAGAACAAACACATATCTATCTCCAGTTGGTGAAGTTACTAGTCCGGTAGAGATGGGATGTCCTCAGGGCTCCCCGCTGAGTCCACTTTTGTGCAACATTTTAATATCAAAACTCCTAAAAATAACCTTCCCACCTTCAGTGCATATCCACGAATATGCAGACGATACCATACTGATAATCTCTGGTACAACTAGACGCATACTTGAGGACACTGCCAATACATGCCTAAAAATTATAGCTGATTGGTCTACTCAACATCGTCTCATTCTCAACTATTCTAAATGTAATTATCTGTTAATCGTTGCAGGTCGAAGAATCACCCAAGCACGTCCCCCAACTATACGGTTCAATAATATCACTTTAAAATTACTTCCAACAATGAGAATCTTAGGAGTGGTTTTTGATGGAAACCTTACCTTTCTATCCCATGCTGAATACATTAGGGAAAAAGTTATCAAACATACAGTAAATTTATCAACATTTTCAAAAATACATTGGGGAATAAGTCGGAACAACAACGGGAAATCGACCTTAGATGTATAGAGAGGTATTCTGTATATAGGGCCTGTGCGTGTGGAAAAATAAAACTAATTCTCATTTACTCAGAAAAGTAACCTCCATAGAGCGTATCCCTCTATTAAATATTACCCGGGCATACCGTACTACGAGTAATATAAGTCTTCCGATACTCGGCAACGTTCTACCCCTACATATTACCATAGAAAAGAAATTAAACAATTCATAATATTTCAAGAACATAAGGAAATACAATGTAATAATGAAACCGTTTGGTTGGTTGTGGTTGCTTGTTTGCCAGACGTGACATTTGCCTCACTCACGGTGGACACGTTTCACGGGCCTGGGTTATTGTAGGTTGATGAGGGTGAATGCGGGGAAGGGGAAGAGAAACCTTCAATAGGTATAATACTGAATATAAATACGACTCTTGGTCTGTACATCCAGCATTTAATAATAAAATAGACTATGCATTAAATACATATGTCCCCAGTAATTTGCACATATATACAGATGGTTCCTTAATACCAGGAAAAGTTGGCGCTGCTTATGTGGCAATGTTACCATCAGAAGAAATAGATAAAATAGAACAATTTAGACTTCCAGAGTATGCAACGATATATGATGCAGAAAGAACAGCTTTTGAGCAAGCATTAATATACATAAAAAATAACAAAAGTCATCCCTTAATTATAACAATATACACTGATAGTCTATCCCTCCTTTAAAATCTTGCAAGTTTTGAATCAAAAACGAAAAACATACATAGAATAAAACAACTTATCCAGGAATTAAAAATAATACATAAAATCCAACTTGTGTATGTCAAGGCACATGCTGGAAATGTGGGAAATGAATTAGCTGACAAATATGCTAAACTCGCATATTATCAAGGTAAATACATTACATGTTCGTTCTCCAGACAATACATTAAAAAACAACTATTTAACGAAGCCAAACAAAAATAGGAACAGGAATGGCAGACAATGGGGCAAGGGAAAGAGCTCTTTAGAAGGATTCCTTCTGTATATCAAATTCCTCTTAAGTTTCCACCATCTCACTTTCTTACACAAGTATCGGCCATATGTATTTGGGCGACCATTTAAAGTTATCACTGACCACCACGCCTTGTGCTGGCTATCGAATCTAAGGACACTTCTGGAAGACTCGGACGCTAGGCGTTAAAGCTTCAGGAAAACGATGTTTCTATATTTTATAAATCTGGCAAAAACATGATGCCCCAGATTGTTTCTCGAGAAATCCTGCTTCTACGGCACACGCGACACATCATAATCCAACAATCGCGGCAATCTTCTTGACATCCACATTAGATTTTGCTTCTGAGCAGCGAAAAGATTCCCACTTACAACAGGTCTTCAAATGCTTAAAAAAGGCTCATCTTACACGCCAAGAACAGCGTTTGAGCAGTATTTATACAATAAAAGAAGGCATACTCTATTGTCGTAACTATAACCCCGAGGGGCCAGAATTACTCTTTGTTGTTCCCAAACACCTCCGGACGAATATTTTACGTGTTCTACATGATGACCCTGCAGCTCGACATATAGGATTTTTTAAGACATACATGCGCGTTCAAAACCCACTTTACTGGAAAGGAATGTACCGTGACATTTTTAAGTATGTCACATCCTGCCTACAACGTCAGCAACGTAAAAAACCAACCCAAGCACCAGCTGGACTCCTGCAACCTCTTACACCACCGCGTTATCAATTCGAACGAGTTGGAATCGATCTCCTGGGACCACTTCCCGCCACTCAAGCTGGTCACCGCTGGATTATTGTGGCGATGGACCATTTACCTCATTATGCAGAGACTTCCGCTCTCCGCACCGCAGACGCTGAAGACGTTGCTGCTTTTCTTTTAAAACAAGTGATTCTCCGCCACGGCCCTCCCAGGCACCTTATCAGTGACCGTGGAACAGTCTTCCTCTCCCACGTCATTCAGGAGCTTCTACATCTATGCCAAACTGTACACAAACCAACCACAGCGTATCATCCCCAGACGAACGGCATGGTTGAACATTTCAATAGAACAATCGTTGACATGTTGTCTATGTATGTAGAGTCAGACCACCAACAATGGGATTCTGTGCTTCTTTTTGTGACCTACGCATATAACACTGCAATCCAAGAAACCCAAGGCTATTCTCCATTTTTCCTTCTTCACCATCGTTCTCCAACGACTTTTCTCGACAACCTTCTGCCATATAGTGCTACCGAACGAAAACTCCAACCAACAGTGGCACAAATTCGTCTGCCGCGCCGAAGAAGCTCGTCAAATAGCACGATTACGCACAGCCTCCTCTCAACAGCGCCAACGTCAACGCTATGACCAAAGCCATCGCGTGGTTTCCTACACTATTGAAGATCTCATCTGGGTTTGGACACCGACTCGGCACCAAGGCAGTGTACCAAGCTTCTTCACCGGTACACCGGGCCTTTCCGCGTCACTCGACGGTTATCAGACCTCGCATATCAAGTGACGCTCCATGAACCAACAGCTGACCTTCGCCGGACTTCCACCGACACCGTACATGTCGCCCGCATGAAACCCTACTTGCAACCATTCACACCATAACACACCCTACTCTGCAGTTGCGGTCGGGACGACCGTCGCCACACCGGGGGTAATGTTACGAAGAAGACGACGATGACCGTCTTTATCGGGCCGCTGGCGGTGGGGCTCGCTCCAGCGCGAGCTGGAGCGGGCAGTTCGATTAAAAGATCGAGGCTGAAACGGACCACTCTTGTCCTTGCTCTTGATTTCCATCGTAACAATATGTGTATAGTAACTGTCTGTCTCCTTTCTTAACCCTTTCGTGGGCGGTGGGAAGTATACTTCCCAATATAAAGATTGGCATAAATATGTCCGTAGGGAAGCTCGCTTCCCATCTGCGGCATGTGGTGCCCTCTGTTAGGATTTTTTCGCACTAAGAAAAAATATGTTGTATCCTTCCTGCAAGGGGGAGAACTTTTATTTTTATTTTATATCCCGCCAACTGCGTGCGCGGGACGTGCCAGGTGCCGGAGGCTTTGTTCTTTTTGCGCGTTTGTCCCATACCCCACGTCTGCATGTTCATCGATAAAGGTAACTGTGTTTGATCAGGCATCTAGCCTTTCTGGTCTCAAAGAAAGCTATATGCTACAGAGTTACAAGCGTAGAATGATTGAATGAATTGATGAACTAGCGAATGGATGCATGAACGAATGAATATGGCAAACGACATACATTGCTTCTGCCTCAAGAACACATGAAGATGGGACGAAGACGACTATAACCTGCCCCGAGGTTGTTGCGACACAACCAAATAATGGGAGGCGTCGACAAGTTTGATTACCTGCAGGAGAGGTACGCCATCGGACACCGGGCACTCAAGTGGTGGCAGAGGATTTTTACTTCTTTGTGGACCTTTCAATTGGCAATGCCTTCGTTTTGTACAACACCGTGGGGTTGCAGAAGAAAGTTCAGCTTTCTTTTAGACTGAAGCTCTGCAAGGCAGCTCATCTGTGGGCACTAGTCAGGCAATAAAATAGGGAGGACACCGTCATTCCTTTCTAAGGTCATGGGTGTCCCCAATGAGGTCAAGTTGGCCGGAGTGGGACAGCACTTTCTAATCGAAAGCTCTAACTACCACCGATGCAGGAACTGCAGCACCAAGCGGCATAAAGAGAGAACCACGTACACATGCACTGCGTGTTCTGTACCCTTCTGCAAAAAACCATGCTTCCGAAAATTTCACAGAAAGTAGCCCACAAATGGGGCAATGGGAAGTATGCTTCCCACCCACGTAGAAAGAACTACGCCCGTGATAAAAATAAACGTTTTTTTGAATTGTGATACTCTATCAATGTAATGTGTGAATTAAAAAATGAAGTTCCCTACTCCTTTTATAAAATTTGCCCACGAAAGGGTTAAACCAAGTGTAATAACTCCATTTTTCAAACAACTCCTAAGTAATCCGCCCCCTTTAAGCTAAAAGGACTGTGCAAAAAGGCTAACAAAGAGGAAGGCGACACATCGGGTCAATCGAAGTGTGGGCTAAAGCACAAAAACAAGTTCGTAGAATGCGTAGAAGGGGTCGTCTACAAAATACCATTGACGTGCTGGAAACTCATACATCGGGCAGACGGGGAGGTGCTTAAATGACAGACTCGGAGAACATAAATATGCATGCGGGCAATTGCAAGTTCCTGGCAACTTAGCAGCGCATTGCGCAAGATGCAGCTGCGAACCGCTATTTGGAAATACATCAGTCATGGACAGATCGAAAAATAGAAACAAGCGCGAAATCATAGAAGCCTTCCACATGGCCTCAGGGAAGCACGGCACGTGTGTAAGTGATCCATCCATTGCACTGAACGAAAAGGAAATTGAACTGCTGAGACACCACATAGTATAACGAGGCAGACACCAGCACCAGCTTCAATGTCAACTCTTACACCACAAAACCGAACGTTTATCAGAAAAAGGAAAAAACACCACAACAATCGCAAGTCCACATATCTTTATGAAGACATTTATCATTATTTCATAGCTTTCGTTCTTTTCCAATCTCACGCATGAGGAAACTCAAGCAGAAAAAAGAAAAGAATAAACAGTTGTTAGTCTGCGCCCATTCGTGTTCGTCGTGTTTCTCCTCACCTCAATGTAAATCATCCTTTTCCTTTCAATTTTTGGTCACACGTTTAACTTCGCAGCGCAGCACGTCTATCAATTAATATGAAGTTTTGAGCAGTGATATACAGAGAAACATAGAAACAAAGTTCCGAACAGTCAATTCACCAGTGTTTTTAAGTTTTAACATTTTCACAAAAATACTATTAGCCATACAGTTCTATGTGCTTGTTGTATTTACATAGATAAAGAAGTTGCCTCACAAATATACTGATTTCTTTAGCATGGCCTCTGTAGCCGGGTTTGCCATTAGTTGCTCATTGTGCACCTCGTCTGTGCACTCTGGTCCCCATGCGCTTCTCTGCAGCTTCGCTTCGTTAGTAGGGGCACATGCCGACGCTGGTCTCATCGCCAGGAGCATCTGTAGCCTACGCTGGACATTACAGTGCTTTTAGTGTTATACCTAACACCAGAAATCATAGTTTTCAGGCTTGCATGCAAAAAACAATAATAGTACTCAAAATAACATGTTCACCCAATAACATGTCATACTAAACTAGTATGCACTTTAATTGATGAACAAATGCTAGACTTTTCATTGAACTGTTGGGAAACCGAAAGTAAATTGCTAAACATTTCCTTTGTCTCTGATATATACAAGTGTTTAGTGCCACTTGCCCATGTTAAGCGTCACCATACACTGCTATAATGCATCAGTAACTTGTTTATTATTTTTGGTTTTAGTTCCAGTTTTGGCTACTGCCAAGTCATTACAAAGATTCTGCTCCATTTATGGTTACAAACAAAGATTGTTCTTTACTGATTTGGTTATGATTTGCGTTTCTGGTGAACATTGTGGATTGATGAAATGTGCATGCCAGGGGAGCCCTAGTTTATGACCCCAGGATTTTGGCATGGGTAAAGGTAATATTTTTAAGCTGCCAATTTCTTACATTCCAGGCATCCATTTCGATGCCTGGGGTGTTGGAGGAAGTATTCAAGCTTCTGGAGGCGAAAGGGGCACACCTGAAGAAGCCTCAGGAGCGCAAATCCGTACTCTTGCTCGATGAGATGGCCCTTGTTGAGAAGTTTGAGTACGACCCCAGTACCAGCTGCATCCGGGGTTATGTTACAATGTCTGTGCCTGGAGCATTACCCTCACTGCCAGTCAGCCCAGTCTCAGAACAGTGTCCGGGCCTGAAGCGCCATTCAAGCCATTATCTGGCACCCACTCAAGCACCAGTTCTGTACCAGGTCAGACAGAATTAAGTGCCCGTGCCTCAAGAACCACGCCCCAAGCCACCATCTGCCACCCATGCTCTGGTGTTTATGATTGCTGGGGTATCCTCCCGATGGAAGCAAGTCATCTGCTACCACTACAGTGGTGAGTCATGCTTGCATGCCTTAATGAGTTGTCTTTAATTTTATACTGGATGTTTCAGCAAAGAGTGACAAAAATATCTAAAATTAGTGTATTATAGGTGAAAGGTTAATTTTCTCGGGACCGCATTACTGTGCGATACTTACTCATTAGTTCTGGGTGTACCGTATAACAGTATAACGTATAACCTGCTACATACTGCTCCAAAGGCTGTTTTTGTGCACAATTTGAGTCATGTCTGCGCCGAAGGAGCTGTTCTCGAAAACGAAACTGGAAGTGTCTGGCACGTGGCATTGTTGGACGATGCCATTGAAAATGAAAAAAGTAGTTTTTTTATGCCTAAGCACTATGTTCAAAGAGTAGGGCTGCACAAATATTTTCATCTTCTAATAGTAGTTTCAAATAATACGTTATTTGATATTCGCTTCCAAATGAACTGCGATATTCATACTTTTCGAAGTGTTGATTGCAGAGGGTTAGCCCCTTGAGTGCACTTCTCCTCAAGCAGAGGTGCACTGCGGAGAAGCAATGCGGAGAGCAAGTCGTCTGCTTCTTGCGCAAAAATCGCGAGTGACGTCAGAATGACACCAAGCTCCGATTGGCTTTGATTGAAAGGATAGTGGGCAGACCTCAGTGCTAAATGCCTTGAGGTCTACCCACTATTTTTTTCAATCAGCCAATAAGAGCTCGACGTTCTGACATCATTGCGACCCCTGTGCAAGCAGCAGACGAACTTGTGCTCCGCATGCCCGCGGGGTGGACGCAGCGATCTTGCGACTCGCTTCTCTGCAGCGCAGCCGTGCGCTTAGGTGAAAAACACACTTTAAAGAAACAGGGTAAAACAAAATTTTGAAAAAAATACATTTTTTGTTTTTTAGATTTGGATTTTCCAGTCTTTCCTGAACAATGCTGACTGTGTCATTTGAGCGTGCACGATTTATCTACAGGAAAAATGACCTCTTCCGAAACCAAGGCGGTGACTGACCACGCCCAATTTACACCTATGAATGATCTGTATCTCTCCTATGTTGTAAAAAAACAGTAAAAAAACACAGATTTTCTTTAGGTTTAGCGGAATGTTTATTGCTGGTCCAGCAACAGCAAACAGCTGTCTAGCTTTTATGTTTTTAGCCCCATAAATCCTCAGACACTGCCGGTATCACTGCGCGACGCGCATTCTTTTGCTTCTGCTTCGGCGTGCTTCCACGGGCAAGGTAATTTATGGTTAACTTTAGGACTAGGTTTTGAATGTTAATCAAGTGACGAAGACGAAGAAGGTCTTTCAAAAGCATCGCTTCCAGGGTTGTCGGTACAGGTCAATTTCTCATGCCGCCGAGTCCCTGCGATGCATTCTGATGCCTGACGCAGCGTGGCTACCACGTGTGCGTCTTCTTCGAAGCTGTCGCACTCGGCAGTACGCTTTGAAGAGCTCAAGGCAAGTGTTAGTGACTGCGACTATGAAATGATTGATATCGACCTTCTGCCCTGTACCGTCGCCAAAAGCTGGGTGTGTAAAGCGTGCGGTGGGGACTTGCAGCTGGTTGAAAAAGCAACACAAAGAGCTGGCGTCGCCTGCACCTACTTTCTGAAGTGTGAAAAGTGCTGTTGGACACACCGACTAGAGAGACGTCAAAACGGACAACTTCGGGCCTCTACTTGGTGTTTCACCAGGATGACTCACGGTGCAGTGGTTGCGGGACACTGACCGGTGACGACTTTACTTTGCAGACAGGGCTACACAGCTCGTCACAAAAGAGGCCTGCAAAGCAAGGCAGCAAACAAAGAAATTAAATATTGACTATGGAGGTGACAACCTGGCTGGTGGCTACCGAACTGATGCATCAGCATGCAATTCTAGAGTGCAAGTTTGTTATAAAGCGCCTTTTTTCACTTCAAAGTCAATTATCTCAAAACATCAATTTTTCGTGACGTTTGACCCTTTTTTTCTGAAACCATAAAAACTAGAAGCATTATTTTTTTCCACTACGAAGACAACACAAGCAAGAGTCTACTGAACTAGAATTATGAAAATTGATCAAGGCAATTTTGTTTGACAAGCTGTTGATTGTCCTATTTGGCATTAAAATTGGGAGGGTCCAATAAAAACCAAAGTAAAAAAGAACTAAAACATATATAACAAATAGGAAGGGTGTATATTAGGCAGTTATGTTCTAAAGACCTCTGTTCATTATTTTTGCTTGTTTTCTTCTTTTTGATTCAGAATCAAAAGAAAATATTATCATATAACAAGAAGATTTATGAATCCCCTCAATTAGGTAAGGCTGGGCTCCTTTATAAATTTAATTTTATGTCAAATCTGCCATTTACTTGCCATCCCAATGTAGGTACTGGACTTCCTGAGACTGGTTATAAATATAGCCAGATCAAATTTAACAGAGCTCATCAGTGGGCAATTAGGAGCTTGGGAACAACCTTCGCGAGTTCATCGGATTTCCCGTTTAAGCATGGTGTAACAGTAGTAAAAGGCAAGGACAAAGGTGCAACAACTCTTCAATATTCAATAAAAGAATATTCTACCAAAACCACTATTCACTTTCAATTTGCTTCGAACGCAAAATCCATTATTTTCACATGCCTAACGAAGAGTTGTTGGTTTTTGTGCGAACGGTGCTCACATGATTGCAATGAATAGCTAGAGCTACTCGTGATCGGTTACAGTAGCTGTGTGCTCCGCTTAGCTACTTTATGAACAGCAGCAGGTTGAATACAAGCGAGGGCAGTGAACACAAAAGCTTCAGTTTGATGTCGAACTTTTGAATATTATGTCATTGCGATACAAACCTTCTACAAAGTAGTCAAAAACATTGGTACTCCTAATAGGTTAATTGAGACATCTGCAAAATTGCCGGCATACGATTATTCAATAAATAAATAAATATCTGTAGAGGCCAGGTCCCCTGTAGGTGTAACACTCGTCTCCCAACATTCCAACAACTGCAGTTTTTTCCACTGGCTAACTTTCAAAGAAATTGTATGCAATTTTCCGACATGAAAGCTCAAAATTGTCTGCTCCAAAACCCGTTTTTCCCTGCTACAAGAGCTGCTCCAAATCACCGCTTGTCAGTTCTACCACTGGTATAACCAAAGGATTTCACTAAGCTTTTTTAGGTGTGTTTGTGGATCGTTTTTAAAAAGCCTCTGTCAATAAGGAGACAAAAAATGCACGCATCTACCCAGTTGATTCCCAAGCTAACTGTCCACGATACGAACTGCAGGGATCCAAAACTGGACGGTGAAATGACGGGACCGGAACATTGCCGACCACCACAATTGGTCGTGGCTCTCACACTTAGCACATGATCGTGGCTCTCACACTTGGCACACGTCTCCTTCCCCCGACAGCTGCGCGACCCATGACCAAAGCGCTGGCATCGGAAGCACAGCTGTGGGTTAGGGAAATAGGGTCGCACGCGACAGCTCAAGTAGCCAGCTTTGACAAGCACCGGAAGCGTATCACGCTCAAATTTCAAAATCAAGTGTTTGGTCTTAACTTCAGTGCCCTCCCTTTTGAAAGTGATGCGTTGGACTGAAACCACTTTAGATGCTCGTAGGCCTCCCAAAATTTCATCCTCACTGGTCGAAAGGAAGTAATGTTCCGAGATGACCCCACAAACCGTGTTCAGCGTTCGGTGCTTACTCACTGTGACCTGCAAATCACAAAGAGATGTCATTTTCAAAAGCGTAGAGCTCTGCGACTTTCTTACCACCTCAACGAGTAGGTCTGCGAAATGGGGTTTCTTTGCTTTGTATTCTGCACCAATGTTACTGTCTAGGATCTTTGCAACAAAAAGTGACAGTTTGGCAAAGGTTGGTCTTGGTTTTCGGAGTGAATGACCAAGAATCTCGGGAATGTTTCGTCTTCGGGATCTTTAGCAATGACGGAGAGTTCAGGACGCTGCCATTTAGAGGCGCGTCCAGAACCGGGGGTTTTGGTTTGAGAGCGAGCCATGAAAGGCGAGGAAAATTCGGAATTTGCGGTGCACCACCAACCACCGAGCCCAACAAGGGGTTAGGTAAAGCACCATAACAAAAAGGGTTTAGCTGGAAACGTTACTCTAACAGTGCTGCCACGAAACTATACCCAAGTGTGGGTCAAGACAGTGGTCCATTGACACCCAAGGTTAACCCTTGCCGGCAAAGAGGGGTGAAAAACGAGCAAGAGAAATGAGAGAGAAGTAAAAGAAACAGGAAAGGTAAAAGTGAAATATCAGAGATGATAGTAGAAGAAAAGGAGACTAGACAATCATCCTGGCCGGGCCTTACCAGGACTCCCGTCTACGAGAAGTAGGGCCCGAAGTGGTGTATTGCCTCACCCGGGGGCCTCGAAGGGTCCAAACCTACCCCAGGCTCGGCTCAACGACGAAGATGTCCTTTACCCTGGACACGAGAAAGCCTCGCACAGCCAGACGTGGGCGGGTGAACCCGCATGGCTCGGGGTCCGTGGTGACGCCACTCACCAAACACCTGCTTTCACAGGTGCCCCCTGCGGGAAATGCTTCTAGCCGGCAGCACGGAGACGAATGCGGACAAACTGGAGAGAGTCTTCATCGGAGATTCACGCAGACCCGTTCTGCACTGAACTTTACTTTGAATCCTGAACAGAGAAATTGAGTATTTTTTGTGGTGTGACAACCTGAACAATTAACCCTTTCACTGCCAAATTTTTTTTTTTTAAATGATGCGAATCTTTTGAATTGTTTTCTTCCTGTATTATTTAGAAACATTATTTTAAAAGAAGAAACTATGAGCAATTTTTAATATTGGACCTTAGTTAATAAATGCCGTTATTTTTTTCTATTTATATGTAATGACTACTTCCAATGCAATTTTTCTATTCTTCTCAAACAGAAAACAGTTTGTGTTATTTTTGGAACATTTATTGTGGAGATAAAACATTCATACTTTGCAAAAAAAAGAAACTGGCAAAATGTTTTTTTTTTCTTGACATCCTGTGACCAAACGAGGACCGACTTGGAGAATCTAGAGGTTGGTCCTCGTCGTCACTTGTGTCGCACTCGTCCGAGCTCAGTTCAAGATCTGATGAATAATCGCTGGCACTGTCCAGAAGCAGTTCCTCATCTTCTTCATCTGAACTGCTTTGAATCTGGGCAAAAACGCGTTTTCGCCGTGGCACATGCGCGTCTCCCTGCCGCAAGCGCTTCAGGATGCCACCATTTTTAAAACCCAGGCAGCCAGACGATTGCTCCAGCCTCTCCAAAATTGGCGGAGCACGAAAAAAGTTTGAGTCGCCTAGCGCCATCTGGAGATTGCCGGTAACAACTAAGCGCTTTGGACGAGCCCAGCTCGTCTCTGGCATGTAGGAGACATCTCCGCATCGCAGGACGAGTGAGACTCGTCACTGGGAGAATTAGCACGGCAAGCGTGGACGAGTGGGACTCGTCCATGGCAGTTAAAGGGTTAAGACATATATTGCTGCTGGCTTCGACAGGGGCATCATATAAATATTGGAAGCACGATAGATCATAATGTCGTGAGAGCTTCTCACTTTGCGAGACGCGTCCGCCCTTTTGAAAGCAGACGATTTCCCTCATTAATCGTACGCAGCGAGCAGGTTTTTCCGGAGTCAAGTAATTCGTGGTCCAGAGACTTTTTCGGCGAAAACCAATTAAGATGAATAGCCAACACACCGACCGGCGGAGGTGGCTTCGTCCAGCGCGCACTTCGCATTGCGCATGCGCGTCGCCATGGCAACCGCGACATAAGCTGATGGTTTATTTCCGTTTGCATTTTGTCCAGACTTGTTCAGACGGGAGGAACCAAGGAGAGCCGATTCACAATGTATTTATATCAGCAAACAGGGTGTCTACCAAGTTGACATTTTCAAATTCCCCGAGTTTTCCAAGTTTTCCCTGAGTACTTTTGTGAAATTCCCGAGTGACACAGAACTTTGTTTTAGGTCTAGACGGGCTGACACCATGTCGTCAGATGCTGTCACTCTCTAAAAAGCATGTTATAAAATTAAAAAAACGGTATAATACAGTTTTAATGGTAACGAGTAACTTTTATAGATTCAAAAAGAAAGCAGAACGGAGTGGTTCGTAAAATTCATAGCGAAATAAATATAAAAAAGGTAAACTGAGGTTTACGTGCCCCCCCCCCCGTGAGGTCATGTGACCTCAGGAAAGGGGGGGTCACATGACCTCTCGGTTACGCTGCCGGGGAAACTGGCGCCTAAGCTAACCTAACCTAACCTAACCTAACAGAAAAACGGGAGCAATAACGGGGAAAGAAAAAGGTAAACAAAGATAAGGGTTCAAAGTGCGATTGCTCAACCCTTGTTGTCAACACACTCTACTTAAAGTAATTTTTTTTTTTTTGCTTATTTTGTTTTGGAGCTAAGGAGTTGCGCAGCGACAGCGGTGTTCGGGGAAAAGAGCGCACGCGACCGTTCCAACAGCGGGCCCTCCCTGCCCTCCCTACGGCGCGCGTGCCCTTCCCCTTGCTATCCTCTGCTTTTTTTGTTTTTATTGGTTGCGTTTTTTTTTTTTTTATACAATTGTTTTTTTGTTGCATATTCCTGCTTGCGCGTATGCTGACAGTGATGCTGACTTGGCGGTCTGCTAGCCCCGCAACTCGAGCTATGTGCTCCCCGCCGGCGCAATCCGACTCCGGGAGAAGCAAGCGAAGGACGGCCGTGCTCGGCCGTGCTTCGTCTTCGTTCGCTACATCGAGTGTCCCCGCCATGGGAGTTATGGGCGTTCGATACAGAAAAACAATGTGATTTTCTAGGGGATGTTTGGACTGTTTCGTATAAACAATAATTCGAAATACACGGGTGTGATATAACTGGGCTCGACTGTACGTTTGGCCCATTCCATTGATATCTGAAGAATTTCGGACCGCAAGAGTCCACCTGTAACGCTTTTGAAAATAAAATAAAAATAAAAAAAAATTCCCTGATAGAAGCACAAATTCCCTGAGTTTTCCCTGAGATTTTCCAGACCTACTGAAAATCCCTGAGAATTCCCGGTTTCCCCTGTTTTCCCGGTTGGTAGACACCCTGAGCAAAGAAAGAAAAAAATTGCAGCAGTGCTTTTATGGCGCCAAATCCGGCACCAGAGAACATGCACGTTGTATGTACGAGACATATTTGATAAAGGCAGTGTTTAGAGAATTTTATCATCTAGTACAGGAGCTGCGCGAGTCCGACCCGGAATACCACTTCCAATATTTCAGGTCAGGCGACGGTCGATAGCCTTGTCGCTTATCAGAGTGAATCAATCCTGTCATTTCTTTTTCTGCAGGATGACGAAGGCTTCATTCCACGAGCTGCAGGGGCTCGTCCACGACAGACTTATACACGCGCCCACACATCGCTCTCCCATCTCGCCCACTGAGCGGCTGACCATCACACTGAGGTATGCACTACATATGTGATATGCACTTCCTTTTCGCGGACGCTCGATTGATTAGGTTATGCCTCTAGACGGTGTGCTAGCGCCATACTCACGCTTAAATCGTATAAGAACACCCAAACCGGAAACTTTTCCACTCTGACCTACTCAGATATTTTGAGAGGCCCAGGCTCGACAATGCGTTTCAAAACAAAGTTTGGGTTCTAAAATCACCAGCAAAAATCAGGGACATCCAAGCTGAAACTCCGGCCAGCGGGTTGGGAGTTCCCTGCCTCAGAACTGCCGTGCCAGGACTGCAGATGCAAAGGTACGAGCGTTTGGCACAAAGCAGCCACCCGTCCTGTGCTCAGACCCTGCTTTGCCGCCTTCTAAGGGAGGCCCTAAGGCACGCAGATCGTCTGTGCACGTTCGAGGGTGCACGACTGCAGTCCAGTGAAGCACGTTGCCGGTTCTGGGCGGGAAGCTCCACCGCAGCTACGACGGAAGTGCACTCGCTGAGTGAGGCAATGTGCCCCGCTCACAGAGATGGGTGGCCGAGGGGACGCACCTCTTGCCCGGTCGTGAGTTTATTGACTGCATTAAGATGCGTGTGAATGCCATGCCAAACCAGACACGCACGAAGCGCGGTCAGGGCGGCAGGAAGATGTGTCCGGCTAGATGCAACCAGCTGGAGAGCCTGGGGCACATCCTTCAGCGGTGCCACCGCTCCGACTTCAAACGTATAAAAAGGCATGACAATATTGTAGAGGAGCTTGCGACTCGCCTGCGGAGGAGGAAGTGGGATGTCCGAGTGGAGCCCACTGTAGGTACGTCGGAGGGTAGGCGTTTCCCAGACCTCGTGGTGTCCAACAAGGATACGCAGGTTATTTTAGATGTCCAGGTCGTCGGCCTTCGCGTTAGTCTGGGTGATGAGCACCGCCGGAAGGTTGCGAAGTACTCGGTGCGGGAGGTCCTGGAGCAGGTGCGGGGGAGCCGTCAAACGAATCCCCTTGTATCCAGTGTCACCCTTTCCTACAGAGGTGCGTGGGCGTCCGAGAGTGCTCAGGTCCTTGCTGACCTGAGTCTCGGACGCGAAGATTTTAAAATACTAACAGGGAAGTGTCTCCAGGGTGGCCTGGTGTGCTTTCGGGTCCATCAGCAGATGACGACTGTGGCGTTCCCATGGGTGATGGCGCGTTTGGCGCCCTAGTAGTGCCTCTGCAACTAACCCCCCCCCCCACGCTTTCTAACTCAGTGGGGGTTTTGAAGGTGGCTCTCCCTTGAATGAGAGTTATGTTTTTCTTCTTTTCAGCATGGAAAACAAAAAGCCTCAAATGGGACAGTTCTTGATTTTTTCGTACTTAAACAGACTTGAATTTTTATGTGTAAAGGGGACTAGTCAAGTATGTATTCGAGGAAAGTTTCAACTTCACAGGTTCAGCTACTGATGTATGACGGGCCTTTAATACTAACTTGTAACTTTATTTTGAGACACTCATGAATAAGCAGATCAACGTATCAATGTAACACTACATCAAACACATATTTTACTAAATAAAAAATTGACCCATTTGAAAGCATTGGGCATTCTTGTTTTTTATTTCTCGTACTTGAAATTGAGACTTAAAATTTTAAAGAGAATATCTGATCAGTAAAACCCATATTCGAGGGAAATTTCTACTTCATACGCCGATTCCTGATTTTTGCATGCAATTTTAGAGAAGAAACTATTTCTAAACACACTGTAGAGCATCAGACAGAGATATTTAGTACACATTTACATATTGCGTGTATAGCAATACAAGTCTGACGGAGTACTCTCGTAGGTCGTTCTCAACACGCGGTCACAAACAGTGCAAATGATTGACCAAAAAGTTAGGTACCAAGTCTCACAATTTTTCTTTCACATTTCTAGGTTCCTTGCATCACCAGGATCTCCAGGCCATGTGGCCATAAGTTACCGGATGCATAAAGCAACATTATTCGGGATCCTCCAGGAAACGCCGCCAGCCATCTGGGACTACCCCTCCCTGTTAGTGCTGCAGTCACCCGCAACACAACAGTGGGAAGAGATCCGGAGGGAGTTCTGTGTCAAGTGGAAGTTTCCTAACGCCATTGGATCAATAGATGGCAAGCACTTTGCGATCAGGTGCCCATCAAACTCTGGCTCAATATTTTCACAACTACAAGAAATTCTACTCAATGGTGCTGCTGGCTGTTGTTGACACCCACTACAGGTTTCGACTGGTGGACTTTGGGGCTGCCAGGCACCAGTCCAATGGTGGTTGAGAGCCTAACCTCGGAAAGGCGTTAGCTGCCAACACCCTCCAGATTCCTGCAATTGCACAGCCTGCACCACCTCTGTGCCTCCTGCGGAATGAAGCCTTTCTGTTGTAAACATACCTCATGCGCCCATTCCCCGGAAGAAGCTTGGACTACCGAAAAAGAACTTCAACTGCAGGCTCTCCCGGGGCAAGCATACCGTAGAAAACGCCTTCAAAATTCTTGTGTGTCGCTGGCGTGCGTTTCGGGCTCCAATGCATGGCACCGTTGAGCACCGTGAAAACATGATATAAGCGGGAGTCTGCCTCCACAACTTCCTGACACAGGATGAAGCCTACTGCCCTCCTGGATATGCTGACAGTGAAAGGAGGGGTGTCCGTGTGGATGGTCAGGGGCGAGCTGACATTTTGAATGTTGGTGTCAACAGGAGCCTAGGTGGCAACAGCAGCCCAGCAGCACTCAGCATCAGGGACCAGCTGGCAGACCACTTCATCTCCCCTAGAGGAGCCATCCCGTAGCAACACGACATAGTGACGAGCGAGTAGACGACGACACACGGTTGTACTCAATGCTGTTCGATGTTTCCCTCCCCTCGTTGTTTTCACCTTCAAAGAGCTTACCTACCTACCTTGCTAAATTTTGTTGTACAGAGAGAGCGGGGTAATTACAGCCAGCGAGGAATATTGGCCGTCCATGTTTTTCGCTTGCCACTATGGACACTGATATGCATGCCAAATGATTGGCTTCTCATTAAGTGAACCCGCAGGAATGGAGTAGTCGCTCGCTTCGAAAATGGGACAGCTTGCGTGCTAATTGTAAAAGTCAGGTTCAGTCTTTTCATTTACACAACAGAGGAGTAAAATAACATTCTAAGTGTACTTTCGATAAGCCTGCTTTTTTGCTTGCATTCTTGTCATAAGTGTAAACGGGTTTGGAGCAATGCGTGCCACCCAAGAAGCGAAGGTAATGGGGAGAAAGCATGTTTGATTAATGGTATTAGTGCAGGCTGTGTGTCTGAGTAGCAGATGATGCTATTATGTGCACTAAACCTATTGCCAATTTACACAAGCACGAAAGAGCATGCCGGGTTTGTAGGTGCACTCGCTGCGCAAGCTAGCGTCTACATTCGTGTGTACCTACATTCCAAGCCGCTTCCTTGGAGCTCGGGGTAAATTTGCAAAATGTCTGTAGGTGTTCTTTCAAGATATTTTATGTGATAGGCATCCCTGCAGCTTGCCTCCAAACACTAATTCTAAAGACTTGCTCTACAGAATTAATAATGTTCAGATTAACATAGACTGCTTCACAGATTATGTTTTCCTCTAACGATGTGGTATTTTATTTATTATTCAAGTTCCCTTAAAGGAGCACTGAAGTCGATTTTGAGATCGTCCTTTTGTGGCGACAAATCGATCTAGACGCTCTAAGCATCCCAACAAACCCGAAACCACAACCGTGCATAACTTATTTCTTCGTTAAAAGCGTGTTCAAAGGTCGCGACACACCCTTTTTGGGAAGAATTTTCTTCCGAGTGAAGTGGTTGATGAAGGGCGCTTGTCGGCGAGTTGCAAGCGATGGCTTCACCCGCTGAGAAAAAGAGGAGTCTTATCCGAATGTGTACATACCAGACTCTCTTTGAAGCAAGTTATAATAATATCATTCGGAATCTGCGCGTATTGTAGGGCTTTCACTGGTCCACACAATGTAGTCTGCGAGAAAAAAAGAGTCCACATGTTTTTCTATTGCCCCAAGATGAATAGGTGGTTTCGTAATATAGCACTTGGTAGATGTGGGAACTAACACATTTGAAAGAATATAAGATCAAAAACGACGGTTTTCAAAAATGACTTTAGCGCCCCTTTAAAGGCCCTCACTGAGGGCATTACATAAGGAGAGGAGGGGGGGGGGGGGGTACATGACACGAGAGCATAAAACAGTAACAACACATGCGGCAATACACAAACTACAGTAACTGCAATACACAAATTAGTCTGGGTACATGGGGAGCATAATAAGGGGATGAAAACATGATACATGGCCACCAGTAAGCACAAGACAAACAACTAGAATGGCACAGTGGGGATAAAAAAAAATTAGAACAAAGAGTGTTGCGAAATGTGGTAGGACCCGTCTGGGTTATAATAAGTGAGGTGGGTCGTTCCAGTCTACAATAGTACGGAGGAAGGATTTAAAATTGATTGTTCTGCCTGAGATCCGGGAAACATGACACGGGTGATTTAGCCGCAATAAAGATTGTCTGGGGGTAGGAGGAGAGGGCCACGGAGCGCAGGGAGGTAGTGGAAAATTTTGTGAAAGAGACAGAGTGGCACTATCCTACGGCGGACATTTAGTAAAGGAAGGTTCAGTTCGCTCTTTAGGGCGGGTACCTCCATTAATTGATCTATCGTATTTCTTCAAAATAAACCTGGCAGCACGGCGTCAAGTATGTGTACGCGACGTAGCTGTCGCATACATGCTTTTTGTGCGTCCTCACCTGAAATGAGTATATCAAATTCAGTTTTCTTATATGCAGACCTAATGCAAAAAATAAAATACTGAACTAGTTGCCAAGTCAGTTCAGCTGCTTCCACTGCTTTTCTATTTAAAGTCATAAAAGCCATAGCAACTGACTTGCCCTCATGCTATGAAGGCAGCCTCCAGAGATGGAACTTGAGAAATGATGATTGTCTGCATCCAAGCTTCCCTAAGGTGCGGGAATAATGCAAGGTTTTGTGGTATGAAAAGTCTATGCAGCGGCATGCAGCTCTACATAAATTTATTCAGCATAACCTCGACCACTTTATAGCGTGGTGTACTGAACATTACGCAGGTACGCCAACAACTTGTGACTTGCTATCAGTGGCACAATGATGTAGCTGGGGCTCTCCCAAGCGATTTGCCCCCAAGTTTATATGCAGACATCGATGTTGCTGTTCACTTTCCAAGTGAATATGAGGATTAATCACTTTGCCGAGTTCCATCTCAGCAGAGGCCATATGGAAGTATAAATAGTCAACTTACCGGGCTTCATGCCGCAGGCAATGCGCACGGACTCCTAGGCACTCTTCGCTTGGAATCCTTGTACTCTGGGAGGCACTCACTTGATCGAATGACGTTCTAGCGAATGAAGCCCCACCCCCTACGTTTGATTGAATGACACTTTAGCGAATGGAGGCGCTCATGAGCGAATGACGGATTAACGAATGGCCCTTGGCGTCTGCGCCTCTTGATTTCTGTAATTTTAACTTTTTCGCCTCATTCATCGTTTCTGACGCAAACTATGAAAACACCGAGTGCAACTGCAACCCGACCGCTTACGAGTTTTCAAGACAGCGGCGTCTACGATCGCCGCAATGGCTGGACTGTGCGACAAACTTACCGTTTAAGGTGCAGGGGAGACATCTAGACACAACCGTAGCATGAAATACTGTAGAAAGAGGCAGTCTGAGAGATTGTGAGCTGCTTTTATATACATATCGTCCTATCGCAGATGCCCGCGCAGTACCCACGCTTTTAGAGCGCAATCATCGGATCCGGCCATCACGTCCATGCAACGTTGCATATGTTACGATTCCGATGGCAGTGCGGCTTTTGCAATGACTCCCTTGTTTGCCTCCGTAGAAGCATCTGAATATTTTTATTTTTTAAGCAAGGTCTTTTTACTTTGTATCAGACGGTTATTAGCAATAAAATATGTTTATATTTATTTTACTTTCTATGAGAAGATTGATGCAAGACCATCGAGATATTATAGCAGCTCCACGTGCGAGATGAGAATTGTTTTGTTTTGGGTGCCCTTGCGTTACCCTGGCGCTTATGTCTCTTATGTAATAGCAACCCGTCTTAACATCTCATACCTACTCATACCAATAATTTCGTCGTAAAGGCTCTTCTACAGGGACTTCTAGCAGATCGTTACCGTGTTCTTGGTGCCGCACTTCCAGAACCTTTGAACCATGCTATTAAGCACTCACCTGGGTGATACCATGACCACGGAGCGCACACTTAAAGCATGCTCCAAAGACTCCGATAGTGCGGTACGCAGAACACGGTGACGGTTTGCAAAAGTTCCCAATGCAAAGCGCAGTGTTGCACATCACGCACGCCTTTCAGTGGCCTTAGAGCACGAGATTTAAAATCTGATTAATGACCAACTCAATGCGCTGCGATAGCGCCCGTGCTGCGTCAAACTATATTTCAACCTTGAAGGTTGCACTCGACGCCAGTGTGTGAAACACCACCCTTCATGAAATTGACTAGCTGCTACAGATACCGACGCTTTGCAAAGCGAATAAATTGTGCGGATGGGAGTAGAGATGAACGCAGTATGTACGAGGAGGCTCACCGCCAGACCGTGAACAGTGCCGCGTGGGCAGCTCTCCTCCAGTCCGTGTAAACAAAAGCAACTGATTCACAGAAAAAAAAATGTCTTCCTCTAAAGTGGGGAACCTACGTCAAGATGCCTGGATCCAGATATAAAAAATAAACCTAGCTGAGAAGCCCCTCTTCTGCTACGCATAGGATCACCACCCATGCATCAATTCACAGCACCCATGGCTGGGTTTTTGAACATCGTCTAGTGAACAAGCCCGCGGTTTTCTGTGATATACCAACAGTTTTCTTTATTAGTTTATTTGTGCACCCTCGAATGCACAACGGTGTCTTGCAGTGCACCCTGATCAGGATCCACATGTAATACAGGGGTACCACAATGATAGACGGCAGTCCAAGTTCACGTTGAAAAAGTTCTCCCAGACTGTCACACTTTTAACTGCCAATTTGTTGCTCTTAAAATTACATTAATTCCCGAATTCACTTACCTCTTCACATTGGCCATTATCTAAAAATATTGGTTATCAGAGGAGACTAATTGCCAGACTTGACAAAAAATGTCCGCTCTAAAATTAAAATTAATGCATACGTTATATTTTTATTGTGTAGGCGGACTAATGTCGAACACTTAATATGAATCGTTGCAGTACGGGGAGTTGAAATCGAGTGAATCGTCCCGCTAAGTACATCTTTATATTAGCACATTGTAAATCACAATATTTATATTGTGCATATTGTGTAAGCCCAATGGGTTGAAGGCACTTTAACCCTTAACCGTTTTGGGCAAGCCTAGCTCGTCCATCTAGAGCCAACCCCAAACCATTTAGGACGAGTGTAGCTCGTCTGTCCTGCATCGTTCGTCCCTTCGCCGTTTTAGACTACCCAGGCTCGTTCATAACACAGTTTGAGATGCTGCCGACAGATGGCAGCAGAGGAACGGCAATTTCACATCTGTTTTGTTTGTGTTGTCTTTTTCTTCTTTTGAAGACAAGATTGAAAAATAGCGTCCGGTGGTGGTGACACGTGTGGCCCGGGCTCATCAAAAGGGAAAAGAAATGCTTCTTTTGAGGAAGACTTCGATAGCGACATGGATACTGACGTCTACTTGTGTTCTTCAAGTGAAGAAGGCAGTGATTACGACGTCGAACTCGGCAGCTCCTCGGACGAAGCGGAAGACGACGATCCAGATCGCGCTATTGCCGATGCTCCGCAGTGGTCGAAAATTGACATGAACAGAACAAGCACCCCTCGGTTCCCTTTTCTCGGCAACCCGGGTAAGACATTTTCGGTCCAATTAACCCCTGACGTGCTTGAGTACTTCGAAGCTTTTCTGGACAACGGCTTGGTCTCGCCGATAGTTAGGGAAACCAACCGATACGCTGAGCAAAAACTCAACGCCAGCCAACTCAGAAAGCATTCTCACCTCAAGAAATGGGTACCAACAACAACGGAGGAGATACGGGTATTCTTGTCGCTCCTGCTGTTGCAAGGGATTGTGCAAAAACCGGAGCAAGAGTGGTACTGGTCGAAGAACAAGCTTCTGCACACGTCCATCTTTGGAGAAGTGACGAGCGGTAACCGGTGCCAGCTCATCATGAGGATGCTTCACTTCGTGGCCAACGAGAGCTCGACTGATCTTGGGACTCATCCACAGACCAACCTCTACAAGATATGGCCATTTGTGTCGCGTCGCGTTTGGTCGAGAGGTACCGCACGGCCTGCATACCAGAAAGAGACGTCTCTATCGACGAAAGCCTCATGCTGTTCGAAAGGAGATTGGGTTGGGTGCACTACCTCCCATTGAAGGGGGCCCGTTTTGGAATAAAATTCTTTATGTTGTGCGAGGCAACATCAGGCTATGTATGGAACAGTACGATCTACACTGGAAAAGGTACAGATCTCAGCACTCTTATTCCAGTTCCTCCTGAATCTGCAATGGGGACAAGGGTGGTGCTGAAGTTGCTGGAGCCACTCCTTGGCAAGGGGTACTGCGTGACCATCGACAATTTCTACAGATCGCCGGAGCTTGTTGATGCCCTTATCAAGAACTGCACAGATGTGCACGGAACTGTGCGAGCCAACAGGAAGGAGATGCCACCAGAGTTTTGCGCACCTAAGCTGAAGAAGGGTGATGCGCATGTTTACCAGCGCGGTAAGTGTGTCGCTCTCCAGTGGCGAGACAAGAAAGTTGTCACCGTAATGAGCACTGTGCACAGTGCAGAAATTGAAGAGTTCTCAGACACAAGAGGACGAGACGCAGCCAAGCCTAGCATCGTGCGAGACTAGAACCACACCTTGGGGGAGTCGACAAGTGCGACAAAACGCTGGCAAACTATCCGGTGTCAAGGAAACGACAAAAGATCTACAACAAAAAGATATTTCGTCAGCTTGTAGATGAAGCCACATACACCTCCTTTATTGTGGACAAAAAGACGGAGGAAAGATGCTCCACATTGAGTACCATCTTGCTCTTGTTGAGAGCATCCTGAACAAGTACCACGAACACTCAAAGAAGCCAAAGCGCGGTCGTCCCTCCAGCCTGCTCGATGTTGACCGGCTCACTGGCCGCCACTTTCCCGCCTACATCCCACCAACTGAAAAGAAAATAGAGCCAACCCGAAAGTGTGTCCCCTGTTGCGAAAACAACCAAAATGGAAAGAAGCTGAGGAAGGAGACAAGGTTTTGGTGCAGCAAGTGCGAGAAGGCTCTATGTGTAATTCCGTGTTTCGAACTGTATCACACGCTCGCGAAGTTGGCTTAGGGGCCCAAACAACCTTCCTTTCCATTCCTTTTTTTTTTTTTTTTAGTATGAGTTAGCTGAATTTGTCCCAAAAACAAAGGAATTACAATCGACCTCAATAAAATGTTTTATTTGCTCTGTCGTTCAATCATAATAGGACTTTATGCGTGGAGTAACTGAAAATCATATGATAAGTAGCTAAAAAAAATGAAAAGAAGTGGTTTCAGGGTTATGGAAGGAATTAGCCATATCCAGCTGGAAACAATGGTTAAGGGGTTAAAAAAGTGTGACATCTTTTTTTAGATTATTAAAGAAAACGCTGGTCTCATTCAAGTAAGAAATAAAGACGCTTATTTTTCTATTGACAGAGAGGGAGTTAAGCCTTTTTTATGCCTTTGAGAAAAATCTTTCTTCTTGGCTATTTTGAGCTAAACAAAGACATGGAAGGAGGGAAATCCTTCTGACCTCGCTTTCATACCTTGTTTTGTTCAGGCACACGAAAAAGGCTTAATTTCTTCTCTGCCCATAGAAAAATGAGCGCTTTTAGTTCCAAATTTTGATAAAGGCAAATGTTTCTTTTATGATTTTCAAAAAAAAAAAAAAGTCCACCACCTAGCAGCACCTTCATGATGAATTACAGCACAACATGCAGTAAATAGTATGCAAAAAAAAAACTGTGCCTCGATAGTATTTACTATAAACCTGTGCCCCGTGTTTCGGTATTTTTAATTTTTGTGTTTAAGTTTTTTGTTGTTTTTATAATCGATCTAAGTTGTTGATGAAAAATGCACCGGAAAAACCGGCACTTGCACGTGGAGAGCTCCCATTTTCCTCCTATTATTTATGAAGTATCTTGGCTACATGCCTGGCGGACAACATGAGCTGAAACAGCGCTCCGGCCTGTGCACAGTACTACTTGCGCCGCCTGTCGCATCGCTCCGTAAACATGGCGCACCCTGAGGCCGAGACAAATTCTCACTAGCACTCACTGCGCCGCTGCACTCTTCCGGCCGTCTGCTAGTGAGACAGCAGGCATGTGTGTGGTAGAGTGGCAAGGGGGGGGGGGGGGATTACATTTGTCCCTTTTTTAGAATTGATTTACTTTACTCTATCGCGTAGAATCACATAGCAAAAATGCTGACTGGTGAAGAAAAAATGTTGAAGTATCTTAAATTACAGCTGCGATTATCATTTTTGAAAGTCTCATCAAAAGACGTTGCAGGTCACTCTGCTCTTTCACCGCCTCAATGAGCCGCCCAACATTGTCCGTCGGATCGCTCGTTTCGCACTGCACGGCACCTCCGTTCGCCATTTTTCTTTCTGGGGAATTCTGGGTAACGACCGCCGTCGGCCGACGCCGTTTCGAGCAGGGCCTACCTTGACGTGAGCTTCGCCGGCGCGCGCCGAGACGCGTTACCTTGCGCGGCGTTCCACCTGTGGTCGGAGTATAAACTACCCTTTCGCAACAACGTCACGCAACGCGGTGGTTGCGGTGGGGCGCGCGCGCACGTCGACGTTACGTTGGAGTATAATCAGCCACATTACTCATATGCGAAAGATGAGAGCCGAAACGGGAGAATCGAACGATGAGCAGACGCTGAAAGAGCGGGAAATTCGGCGGAGGCACGCGCGCGATCTCGAGAAAGCGAGAGCCAGTGCTGCCACGTGACTGCAACGCCCGCAACATACCAGAGTAGGAGAAATGCATATGATGACAGCTCAGCGTTTAAAATCCCCCTCGCGCTCTTTCACCGCCTTGAGCCGCTCAACATTGTGCGTCGTCAGATCGCTCGTTTCGCACTCCACGGCACCTCCGTTCGCCATTTCTTTTCCGACTGACACTCGCGCGAGGAATTCTGGGTAACGACCGTCATCGGCCGACGCCGAGTTTCGAGCAGGGCCTACCTTGCAGTGAGCTTCGCCGGCGCGCGCCGAGACGCGTTACGTTGCGCGGCGTTCCATGTGCGGAGTATAAACTCTCCTTTCGCAGCAACGTCACGCAACGCGGTGGTTGTGGTGGGGTGCGCGCGCACGTCGACGTTACGTTGGAGTATAATCAGCCATATTACTCATGCGAAAGATCAGAGCCGAAACGGAAGAATCGAACGATGAGCAGACGCTGAAAGAGCGGGAAATTCGGCGGAGGCACGCGCGCGATCTCGAGAAAGCGAGAGCTAGTACTGTCACGTTACTGCAACGCCCGCAACGTACCAGAGTGGGGAAAATGCACCTGATGATGACAGCTCAGCGTTCGAAATCCAATCCAACCCCAACCTACACCCACCCAACCCAACCCAATCAACCCAACCCCCCGAAACAAGGGACAATGCAGCACCGGCTGCTAAGCCTAACGGCAGCGAATTCCAACTAAGAAAACGAAAGAACGTCCTTGTAGCCAAAAATTTAGTACTTTAAAAGGTTAAACCCACAAAATAAAAGGCAGGAAAGGCGCAGAGCCCACGCGGGCCAACGGGAAGCAAAGACAAGCTTACATTACGAAGACGGCGGCAGAAGGCGAGACGCGGGACCAACAGACCAGCGCGCCAACGTCAAGAGCAAGGCCTTCGAGGGAGGTGAGAGTTCGTGAACAGAAGGTTAGGGCGCGAACACAAGCTGGTCGCAGTTGAACATAGTCAAAACACCCGAAACTGGGAAAAAGAAAGGACGAAAAAACACAGGTCTCGAACACAGCTCAAACCAATACCGCCAAACTGTTGTCAACTGTTCTTTTCTGCATCTCCGCAGTAAACTAGAAAAAATACAAATTAAACGCGTAGACCATAAATGTTACGAATTTACTGACAAAATAAGTTAACCAATATTTTATATTCAGTTGTAAACTAACTTTTTTTATAAATTAATAGATTTACTGCAGAATTATTATAGCCAATGGCGCCTTCCTCGGTCCGCTACTATCTCTCCTGCTGCTACCGCGTTCACTTTCTCGTTTGGCGAGTGTTATTTTCACTATTAAAATTCAAAAGTTAAAAGCGAAGCGAGGGGATACGAATGAGCCGCGTTGGAAGTTTGGGTTTTTGACGCCTGAGAAGGTAAGGGCGGTGGAGCTGCTGTCTCGGGGGCACGGTGCTCAGGGGCAAGCGAGTTTGGCTACAACTCCAGCTATGTTTGAGGCTGTGTGTATTTCCCCTTCTCTGTGTTCCTCAGTCTCGGACTTTTGTAATCATGAATTAGACCAAGGGTTTGTTCTCCTGAAGGCCTAGGATCTAGGTTCACTTCACTTGTAGTGATGCGGCACCGCAGGCCTCAGGTATGGGCCAATGGCATTTCTGTGGTGTCTCAGCCCTTTAGGCTGAATAAAGATTATTATTATTATTATTATTATTATTATGTGCAAGTGAAGTCGAAGCTACTAGCACAAGCATATTCTTCTGAACTTCGCCTGCACTTCATGCTCGCGCTGCTTGGCCAACACCACCTAGAGCTGAAGGCCGCAGCGCTCCTCCGATGACGTCACACGAGTCGGCTGGCGAGCGCTGCGGAAAAGTGCTGCACTGAAGGCGTCGCGCATTGATTTACCGACGTAGTATGGCATTTTGTATTGACCTAAACGTTTGTTAATTGGTAAAACAGTGTTTATAAATTTTTATATGACTGGGAAACATATTTTGCTACACGGGCAGCATATTAGGACGTACAATTATTGTTATATGAAAGAACAAGGTTAACGACGTTTTGAGAGAGATGGGTTTTCGTTTTAGGTACCCAAATCTTGGGTGCTTTAATTATCTCTAGGAGTGAGAAGACACAAACAAACAAAAAATAAATGCCCTGAAACGTTATTATAAGTGATGGGACCCGCCAAAATGCATAACAGCAACGATCAAATTTGTGATGACATGTCTGGTTACTGGATTCGTATGTAAAACTAAGGAAAAGAAGATTATTAAAAAAAATGTGGACTTTTGGAGCACAAAAGAATGTAATGTGCTGAAATGTTTTTTTTTTTTTTTTACCAGAAGTAAACACATGATAATAAAAACAAAACTGCAGGCGAACTGGAGAATTTTTATCATAAAGTAATTAATCGGAGACTGAGACACGAAGACGAAAAATTAAACGCAGAAAAGACAAAAAAGAGGGAAAAACGCCGCCTAGATCGAAGCGCACAAGTTTTGATTTAACAGAGTGCAGGCAAACTTAGCAAACTTAAAGCATAATTTTCAGTAAGGGACACATGCAGCTGTGGGAGCTTCATGCACACACCTACCTGCGTTCATTCACACTACGAATAGATGATGTGAATATAAGTTCTCTCACCTTTGAAAGCTTCAAATTGTATATTCTCGTGTATCCATAATTTCTTCTTGTATCCTTCTTGACACAATTCAAACACAAGCAACTTAGATGCCGCTCTGTAGCTTTCGCGACACAGCACATGTACGGCATGTAGACTTTAATGCCGCATTGCAATAATAATGCTATGACAACTGTTGCACTGAATATAAAATAATTATTTCGATTTTAAGGTTTCACATTTTCTTTTCTTTGACTTGGAATTAGCCTCATAACCTTTTCGTTCACCCTTCCACAATAGTTTTTCAGCACAATGTTTGCGCTGCACCAGCACAAGTTCTTCAGCACGAGCTAACTTATGTGTCTTTCTGCACATGCGTCGAAGTCAGAAGTCTCGTTGGTAGACAGCAGTTCCATGGTGAGCTCGGTGACGAACTGACACTGGATCGGAACCTTCAGAAACTCTGCCTGCTTGGAGAGTTCTTGAGCATCAACGTAATTGTGTGTCACGGCATTAACGGCAAACATAGTTGGATAAAAGAGCACCCCTCGATCCAATTCCTTTAGAAGAGAGTAGTTCTCCTGCGCAAGTGAAACTGTCGCCGTCTTATCTTCTTCAGTAAGCGCCGCCCTGCATTTTTGACATTTCGGATTTTTCAAAGCGGCATAAACGGTGTACTCTGCCACATAGACTAGGACTGGGAGGGTCTAATTTATCGGTTGTGACACTGCCTCTCCTGTAACTTATACTATGTTGCAGCTGGGCCGTGGCGTGTCTACTTGTTTCTCAAACTCCTCCCATCGCTCGTCTTCACACGGGGTTGTCGACAACGTACTCTGCAGTCGCAGCTTATTTTCACTTTCATAAAACTGCCTTATAGATATGTGATATTGCGAGCCAGCCAGCTGCCTGTACTTCCCGAAACGGACTTCCAAGCTGTCAGTCTGAATCTTTCCCAGCAGGACATAGTTCAGCCCGAGTTCAGTGAAGCAGTATTCGGTGATCTCTACAAGTGCACGGGTTGTTTGACGGAGTGCTCCGTGAGTTTCCTTGGTTAGCGTGCCACTGGTAAGGTTCTCGCTCTCCCATACGTCAAGCCAGGCATCCAGCCAGTCAAAGAGACTGCAGAAAACTGCACATTCGGATCGTCCTCTGCAGAAGTCAATGGTTCTTGAAAGTCGTCTCTGAGTCGCGTTCCTTTGTTCGGCGTCCATGTTAAAATTTACTTCAGATTTCGGGACCTCGACGATTTCATTGGTTCCTTTAATAATATGCACCACAGATGTAGGAACAAGAGGGGGACATAGAGCGAAGGCTACAGGCTCCTGACTGTGGTTTTGAAAACGGGAGCTTGCGCTACAAAGATACGTTTCTGAAATTAAAAGCGAGAGCTAGCTTGTGCTTGTCTCCCTTGCTCCCACGTAAGCGTAAAATTCAACAAAATAAATTGAATAACTAAAAAAAAAAACAATGTGAAAAGATATGAGAGTTTTCACCCTGGTATGCGTCGATAGAACCAGGTTTTTTCGAGGAATCGCCCGCACCCATACTTTTCGCAGTTCTTCATCTTCTGAGATCTTAAACACAGACACTTCCTTCGACGACGTTTCATAGTTCCCATGGCACCCAGGGACACAGCATTTATGAGGCATGGCTAGACCGAAAGCTGCCCGAAACTTGACAACCACCACGTGTTAACCGCCAAGCACACCAAACACAAAAGACAAAAGAGACGGTTAGAGCAGTTCGCGTACTCTCGCCGCGAGACTTGTGCAAGCCGCCGTGCGCAAAGGAGGCAAAAATTGTTCATTGCGCAACTGCCCGACTGCCCGGGAGAACTCTGGGCTCGGAGAAACCTAAATACAAAAACAAAAAAGGCCGGAGCATGCGCCGCTTGGCGTCCTCGGGAAAACACATATAAGAAAAAAAGAGCATGTGTTGCGGAGAAGCCTTCCTCTCAGGTCGGCCCACTCGTCTTGAATCTGTGACGTCACAACTCCGAGCAATGCGGCCTTTGCTCTAGGTGGTGTTGGCTTGGCAGGGGCGCTGTCTACTGTTCTTCAGAAGCAAAATGTGAAAGAGTGCCTATTGGCGACGTGAGAGAGAGAGAAAGCGTTGTGAATGAAGATGGGGGAGGAGAGGGCCAATAGTGTATGCGCACTGGGCGCTTTTATCTCTGTCTCTCGGGGGTTGGGGGTTATGGGGAGAAAAGTGGGGGGGAGATAGGAGTACTTTTATAGGAGAGGAGGAGGTGGGTCACGTCGGCAGAGGTGCGTGGAGAATTAATTTAGTTGGTCGAATATCGGGCAGCCGGGAGATGGGGGGGGTGGGGGAAGAGGGGTCCAGCGCTGGTGGCTGGCACGGCGCGGTGTCCGACGATCAAGGCAATCGCCGGGGTTGGCAACGTGTGCGACCAAGGGCGTCGCTTCGATCGGCCTTCCACGATTGGCCAAACGCTCACTACGACGTCTTTAGTAGGATGAATTCTACTTTCTCGTAATAGAAATAAGAAGAATGCCAGACCAACGTTGACGGTGTTGGATTAAGAACAGTGACTGCAAGCTTTCACCGTGCTTTTTACACGCCATCGAGATTGTCGCTGGTGTTCGATAATCCTAGTTGTGACGTCACAGCCACCGAAACATCTCGTCGCCAATACCACATTTCTCACAGTGGATTTAGCACAGTAAAATTCAAGATTCTCAATTAATCAGACATATGTTGTTAACATGCCATGCATAATCTCTGATGTTATTATCACTGATTTCTGTCTATTTGCTGCATCGCGTTTGACCAGCTCCACCTATAAACGGGAATGCGGCCAGTCAGCCATTTTTTTTGGTAGAGTTATATTATCTCTAGCCATCATAGTAATATGGTGGACAGCGCTGTGGTGACAGGCTGCCACAAAAATAGCCGTGGGTCTAGTACACTGTACCGTGGGTGATATTTCGTGCTTGATTGAAGTTGTTCGACCAAGCAGATTCTTGAAACCCGGCGTGAACGGTGGCCCCATCTCTGAGGACCCGGCGAAAGTTTTACGAAAGCGCAGCACCAGGGGAAAGCAGCACAGCTCGCATCGAAAGCAGACGCCGGACCAGGAATCGGCCCCTCCGCGGTTCGACATTGTTGACAGGTGGTGGTGTGATTTCGTTGGAGGTGAAGTCTTGTGCTCCCAAACGCTTGGATACGGATCAAGAGACACCGTGGATGTGCTCGCGATCATTTGGGGAATTCTTGCGAGTGTATATATCACCGGGGTCTCTCCACAATCTTGTGTGCCGATGCGCCCGTGAGTGATTTGATAGGCCCTCTGGGTCTGTGTTCCAACCCTTTTAACCAACGAGCTTGGTATTAAAGGAGCTGTGCAACAATTTCAGTGCTTAGCTTAAATAATTTGGGAGTTGGTGTCTCGACGTTTCTGAAGTAAAGAACAAAAAACCGCTTTTGCCTGCATGTCCTAGTTTTTATTTTAAGAATGGACAAAGATGGAGGTTTTGGGCACCTCTTAACTCCTTCACCATCTTCCGAGTCACGTGCGCTGTGAGGTCAGTGGGGGTTATGTGGGGTTCCGGTGAAGCTCTCTCTCTAGAGCCATCAGTGAGCAGCGAGAACTCATCCGCTTGCGACCGCATGACCATGTGCTGGCGCAGCCAGCGCGATCGACATGGTGAAAGGAGAAAAGTCTCATCCGGGTCCGCCCATCCCCGTCCGGCTCTGCCCCGGTACCCCTCCGGCTTCTGGCGGCTGTTCGCAGTAGCAGATAGAGCTGACGGCTTTTGTGGGCCTAGGATAGATGGCGCCACTAAAACTCCGTATAATAGAAGTTTTGTCGATGATACCAGGTTTTTGACGCATTTATATTTATGTTGGAACGACAAGATTTATAGAAAAATTACCTTTTATCAAGCAGGTATTTGCACAACTTGCTATCTTTCTACAAGACCCCATTGACGTCATGCCTTGTGGTTCTCATGGTTGCCGCTCGCGGCTGCAGGTCGAGGAATATTCTAACTTTTGCCTCGCAATTATGCGGCGAAATCGCAACATTTCGAAGGAAGGAGGCGTGTTTTCTGTCCTTTGTGACAAGATAAACAATGTCAAAAGTAGAAGATGCAAATTCTTTCAACGTTAAAATCGTTGCACTGCCCCTTTAAGTGAAATAACCAATCAGTGCTGCCCTGAATTCATCCCTTAGCCATCATCATCCAATCCGAAGTCAACTCGCCAGCCTGTTGCGCATGCGCTTAGCAGTCAAACTTTTCACGAGAAGTTTGAAAAAGTCGAACCTGGTCGAACTGGAACCTCGACTAAGCTACTCGATTGGTTCGCGACATCCCCATAAAGTAACATACACAAGGTAAAGAGCGGACACTGTCCTAGGCCCGAGCGGCTCAGAGAGAGGAGTGACAGGTAGCGCTCTTAGCGGGCGGCATTAAGTATAATCTGGTCCCAGTTCCGGTCAGGTTAGTTTCGGTTTCAGTTTGAGCATTTGTACTCTGGTTCTCCGGTAACCTTTCCCTCTTTCCTCCTCACCTCGCTCGACTCTCGGCAGCTCCTCGACTCCCGAAGCCGCTGTTTTTTTTTAACTGTTGACACGCTTTTATTTTATTTTTTACGATAGAATCCGTGCAAACTATGTCAAACAATATTTCAACTTACTTCACAAAACAGAGGCGTATTTCTCGTTTTTGTTTATATTGTAAAACATTTAAGTTACACAATCGCCACATTGACTCCTGGCTGGTAGAGCATTTTGGGGTCCACAACAGTAAGTGGTTCGAAATTACTTTATTGTACATGATTTACTTCAGAAGCTTTGTATGTTTTATACGAAACAGATACTCACAAAAATAAATGAATATGAAGGAGTTCGGCATATTGTACACTTCGTAATAGATTCGTAGCGGAACCAAGTTAACAAACACTTTCCACAGGGAACGTGCTGAATGATCCATTCACTTTCACGCCGACTCGGGCACGGGAAGTAAGTGCAGAAATAAATAAGACATCGCTATCATAGACCCCTTTCAAAAGTGTGACAACTCTGTGCGCCTCGGGCAACAGTGTGTGCGCTCTCCATGGTGAAGGAATGTTTTTCCTTCGGTCCGCTGGCTCTGCGTGAAAAAGTGGCATGGCAAATGAAGTAACGCGGCTGTTACCCACCACCGGCTGAGAAAATAACCTTGCTAGCTAGTTTGCTAGGTATGAAACCTGAAAACAAAGATGTTGAGATGATATGACAAATCATTATGTGTCTGCAAGTCCCCACTAAACTTCCATAAAAAGATACCCTCAAGGGGAACCTAATGCGGTGGTGTCCCAATTCTGCATGTAAGAATAAAGTAACATGGTGTTAGTGCATGCCTCAGTAACATAAAAAAAAAAAAAAGACGCGCCTGCAAAATAAAGTTGTTTTTTTTGTGTTTTTTCGCACGCTTATTGTTGAAGTGTAGGAAATGTTTGCAGGACTGATACGGGAATTCGACTGCTCGTTTAGCCTCGCCAATGGTATCTGTCTACCGAGCAACACCAAATGAATGTGCGATGAAATAACAACGTAGTGTATGAAGCAACTGCATGCAAAATCATGAGGCCAGCCGAAAGGCAACGGATAATAATAATAATAATATCTTTATTGCTCGAAGAAATATACATCATTACAAACAGGTCCGCAAAAGCACGTTGGTGCTTGTAGGCGTGACCTGGCAACCAGCAGAGAAACTACTAACAAGCTCAAATAACGCAAAGCACAGAATAAACAGAAAAACGCAGTACTCTTAACCCGTACAACAATTTAAAAATCGTAGGTACAACACCAATTTCTAAGCTCTTTTTTTATCACTTTCAACGACGGTAGATGTAAAAGCTCATTAGGCAACAAATTAAAGTAATGAGGAACGTAAAAAGACGGAACCCGCTTTCCATAATTTGTGTATACCCTAGGGAGGGCGAACCGTTCTATTTTTCTCAAAACCTTTTGTTTTTTTACAGGTTTCTTAAACGTACTAATATAATAATTCTTAACTAGGATTTCATAGATATATAATCTTTCAGTTGACAAAAGCTGTAGCGAATGCATTTTGGACTCTGTTCTTAACTCCTCCAATTAGGTTCCATATGCTAAATTTCTACAAATGTTATGCAAAATATTGTCTAATTTACTTTTTCTAGAGTTCGAACAAGAACCATAAAGCGTGGCACCATACCAAAGCACCGACTCTCCCAGAGCTTGAAAAACCCTCATTCTCAAAGTCAGGTTGGTTACACTTCGCAAACGATATAAAAATGCTGCGCGAAGTCGCTTCGCAAGATACTCAATATGAAGAAAGATGTTCATCAAAGTGAACACCCAGTATTTTATCGAAGATACATATTCAAGCGGCATACAATTATATCTCGGGTAAAACCGACGCTCGTTTATCCGCGTCAAACGTATACCACGCTAACAGCAATAGTAAAGAAAACGCAAAGTAGTATAATGCAGAACCAATATATTATCCTCATTAAGCAAATGCATGCGAATTCATGAGATTAGACAAACGGTCGCGGCAGCGGACGGTCTGATAGGTAGTTACAAGTACTCTTTTCCGCCCGAATTTGTCAGTGTATCCATATTGCGTGCAGACCGAGACACAGCACTGTGTTGGCATCTTCACTGATACTCTGGAGTGCGTAAACAACACATGAAGCGCCTAAAGCTTGGTTGGCACACAGCCAAGGTTGCGACCTGCTTTCCTTCACCATGTCATGCAGTTGCTGACCGCCTAGCTGTTGCCCTGGTTACCATGCCGAGACACACTGTTGCCGGGTTTTCTGCAAGGGGTCTATTACCAGTCATAAGAGTATAATAAGAATATGAAGCACACACTGGATAGTACAAATTCCCAATTTCCGGCTACTAATAAAAAGGCAGTGGCTCCTCGGACGGCCGTCGCTGGAGCCACATCCACACAGACAAGGCTCCTTCGACACCGGAAGTGACGTATTAAACCATGTGACTTATAAAACTAATTTAAAGTTATTTAAATAATATATATTCAACAATGCCATAAACTTATATAGCCCACAAAAATATTTACAATGTATTTTTATGCATTTTTAAATTTAAAAAGTCACGTGGTATAAATAAAATAAGATTAAAAGGCAGTGGCTCCTCGGACGGCCGTCGCTGGAGCCACATCCACACAGACAAGGCTCCTTCGACACCGGAAGTGACGTATTAAACCATGTGACTTATAAAACTAATTTAAAGTTATTTAAATAATATATATTCAACAATGCCATAAACTTATATAGCCCACAAAAATATTTACAATGTATTTTTATGCATTTTTAAACTTAAAAAGTCACGTGGTATAAATAAAATAAGATTATTACACCAAATTGCGTAGCCTCAAACTCACTGTGGGCGAGCCATTACCAAACAAGAGAACTCTATTAGAAATGTGACAAGATTCAACGTCCCTAAACATTCCTGAAATTGTTCAGGAAAGAAGCATGGCTTCAGAAAGAAGCGGCTAAAGAACTAAAGTCAGCGGATACATTTTCTTTCGAATATTTTTAGCCTCTATACACTATTTTCTATAGAAATTCTGTAGAAAGTGGATAAATATTTTTGTTAGGGAGCCGTGATATACATTTGCTGGAAAAAGGGGAAACAAATGTTAATAAGCACTTTCTGTTTTTGGGTTGGCAATTGACTCCGTAAGTGTGACGTCATGTGTCCAAACAAACCGTTGCTAGGGTCGTTGTTATGGACGAATACATGTGGCTCGGTTTCGCTACGAAAACCGACCGTTCAAAAATCAGGAGTAGGATTTAAACTTCTAAAAATCACAGATATAGAAAGCTTGAATGTCATATATGTTTCGACAGAAGTGTGCCGGTAATCGCTCGTTTCTGAAATATTTACGACTGCAACTTCCGGTCCTCAAGATGCCTGCAGCAGACGACGAATGCTAGAAGTATGCCGTCTGCCGCACGCCGGCCGGCCTAACCGGGGCCGTCATTTGAATTGTGTGAATAAATACGATATTCTGACATCGCATTTGTTTGAAATATAATGAGTTTCAGACACTTGTAAGAATTCATAGTGGGGTGCGATGCAAAATATGGTTTATCGAAAGTCCGGGCGTCGATCGAGATGATTGTCTGCTAAAAGATCGCATTGCATCCGTGAGAAAAGCACTTCAGGCAAACGGTTGAGATCCCAAATTTTGTTTGTGGACTCGCGCTATGCGAGGGTGCTTCGTATTGGTTGTAACCATCGCGTGGAGAAAGATTCTTGCAGTTTTTTTCAGATTTCCACAAGACCCCAAAGCGCAAAAGAACTGGATAAAAAACAAGGTGAGTTTATTACAGATTGTACTCGCATCGCGGGTTCGATGAAGATCTTCACCAAAAGAGCACATCCACGGAATTTGACGTATACCAAGGGGGAAAAAAAGCAAAATACTGCGAAATCGCGATAGACATGCAATTCTTTAATAACCTGACAACCACAATAATAATAATAACAAACGACTTACCTCGACGGCATACGATTTGTTTCTCATGCTCGCCTGCACTACGCCGGTAATGCACTTCAGGTCGTCGTCGTAGCTGATTTGCATGACATGGTTTGATTTTACTGCATTTTCACCCTCGTAACTAAGCTAAGTTGTTCACGGAAAAAAAACACACATTGCGGAGGTTTTTACGGTTATGGTGATGCACTTGTTTTTGTCACTCGTTTACCGACTCAATTCAATGAAGACGCCCGCTGCAACAGAGGCCAGCAAATCTATTGTGTCGTCTGCTACCAAAGCAAAGCAGAGTGCAAGACTTCAGAAATGGCTTTCATCGTTGCGATACGACACTGAGACGGCAAGAACATCTTCATAGTTAGATATCAAGAAGTTGAGGTTGCTTACAAAAAATTGTTTACTTACTTGTAAGCAAAAATCTAGCCTCATGTGGAGTCTCCATGCATTAGTCCATAGCAGTGTCCCTAGCAACGGTTTGTTTGGACCCAGACGCCATGTTGTGACGTCATCACTTATAGTTGCTTGCCAGCCACTGAAGAGAGCAACTGAACTTTGACCAAATTCCGATTAAGTAATTGGACATGCCAACACAAGCGTATTCTGCAAAGCATTTTTAAAAACCTTTTGTGGCACTCCTCTGAGTAAAGGCTAAAACCACCCACCTCAAAGTGTAGCGGTACAAGGCGGCACACACTCCTCGAACATGTGCCACACACTATAATTTGGGAAGAAAGTGATTTTCTAGTTGCTGAATGAAATTAAAGACAGCCTGTGATGATACTACTAGGTTCCCGAAGAGTTTTCCAGGCACGTGGTATGTTTACAGCACAGAAAGTACTGGTGAGGCCTGGTCAAGTTATCAGACTCATCCCATAGCAGCTGAGAACAGCCACAGCTGTGGGTTGTCTGTTCAAGCAAAAGCTTGATAAAATAGCCCCCAGCGTAATAAGTGAACGAGTCATCAATTATGCTAGACCTGATGTCTTGATGCCAGCTCAGAAATATCCTCTAGTGGTGGGAAGTTATCAAATGGAAGACATTCCACACTGTCTGAAATTGAACTTTCATGGTGCAAAGATATTGACAACTCCTTGAGAAGGTCAGCCTTGTCATTTTCTATGTTTCCATTGTTCGACAGTTTAGACAGTTCTTTATCAGCTGTGTTTTTTAGTCCTGAGGTAAAGTGATGCACATTTGGGTTTGTATTGCAGCCCAGCATTCGTCAGTATATTGCTCCAAAACGTTTCTCAAATGGGTCTTGCTGCAGGCGTCGTGTAAGTAAGAACTTAAAGCCATGGCTCTTTGGAAGCTCATCCCAGAGCATGAGGACACTTTTTATAGTAACTTGCACCCTATGATGGCATGTGGCTGCCTTCTACTTTGGAGCTTCCATGCTGAAATCCATCCGAGTGGCGGGTGAAGGAAATGAGTATTTCAGATTCTCCCGTCAGAATGACATGACGCAGCTTCTGCCCTGTCTACTTGAATTGTGAGCTATTTAGACAGCAATCGAAAAGTGTGTGCATCCTATCACAGAAATAGGCTGTAGCCATGGCTGCCTCGGGAAGCTCCTTGGCATAAACAAGGGATATGATTGCAAGACAGAGTGAGGCACTCGGTACCTGTGCGGCACGATTTACTTCCATGTCACTGAAAGGTTTTGAAAAATGTGTCTCTCAGTGAGTTTCGGAGCTAACTGCAAGCTCATCTCATGGGTAGAACGATAAGGTTGAACAATATGGGACTACTCAATGACCTCATTTCCAATGCAAAGTTTGTGTGCTTGGAGATTGCTCTTGGTCGTTTTGGGAGGTGCGGAACATCAAAGATAAAGTAAACATGTTTGTTGTCATTTTCAAAAATGGCTTATCAACACACACGCCAAGTTGGTTGGCCAAGCTGACGTTTGAAGCCAACAGCAGGTTTTCGAGTGTGCCCAACAGTGTATGCAAGGGGCTGAACTCAGCTCCTGGAAATTCCAATGAGCACAACAACCAAGGCTCTATCTGCAATGTTAGAGGTTCGTTCAACACCGTCATCTGTAAATCCATGGACAATGTCGTGTGCAGGGTCGTAAGTAGAGTTCTTTTTAAAATAATCTCATCGAAAATCAAGATGCACACACGATAACGTGCTGCCCGACAGCCCGGCGGAAACAACCGCGCGAGAAGCTCAAACCGATCGGCTCTACAAAGTCACGCCGAGCATGCGAGCACGCGGGCGGTCATGCGTCACCTTAATTGATGCAAAGTCGACCGAACATTCTGCAGCAGAAAGCACAGACAGGCGGCACGCACGGCACGAACGAACGACGCAGGGACGAGCAGAGGCCATGCAGAATTATGCAGGGGCGACCAGAGCGAAGGCGACGGTGGCTGCGGTGGCGACGGCTTGCAGGCAGGGAGGCAGGCTGGGCAGGCGCCATTCATCACTTGGTTTTTGTGACGTATTTCATTAAAACTATTTAGTCATTTTAAGTGCTTTAAATAATTCTAAAGCATAACAATTTAAAAAATAAATACTTCTCACACAAATGGTTCTAATTAATTTTAACCATCAACCGAACGGCCGGAGGTTCCAACTCCGGTCAGAAATGCACGGGGAACGTGAGAAAATCGTTGTTTCTTCAATGTTGTGGAGAAGTCCGGAACGACAATAGTTTTTGACAGAATAAAGGTACATTTTAGAATCATTTACGCTGAGTTGTGTGCCAAGTAAGGACATAATTTGGTTTTTTAGAATTGCACGACCGGCATCATGCAGCAGACGATGCTGCGACGTCACAGCGTCCACGTGACCCGCTCCAGCCAACCCAAAGAGCCCATCTCCGCTCCGTGCAAAAATCGTCTGCTTCAAACGCCATTGCCTTGGAAATTGTCTTCTCAAAATTTGCACACGCATCCGATATTATTAAAACTTTAAAAAAGTGTTTAGTGAAAAAGTGTGAACTCGACGTTTATTTTTTAATTAGCCGTGCCGAGCTGCTCTGTCGGCCATGTTGTCGGAAAAACACGCGGAGATCGAAGGATTGCGCTACTCTGCTCTAATCTGCCCCTACGCCAGCCAGCCAAAAACTACAGTGGCTTAAAGGGGGTAGTGTAGTTAGGGGTGTCGCGTACTTTTGTCGAACCGGATTTTTAGGTCGAACTTTCAGGGTTCGACTCGGTCGAACCGGTTTGACGCACCCTCGAACTTTTCACCAGATTCGACCGGTTCGACTTTGTGGACAGTGTGGCCAGACCTGGATGCAAGCATGTATAGGTAATTAAAATAAACTACAATTCTAATCCCTGAAGAAGTTAATTACTTAATTTTTTGTACTGTATTAACTGAAAGAACCAATCAGCGCTGCCCTTATTTCATCCCCTAGCCATCACCATCCAATCCGAAGCCAACTGGCCAGCCTGTCGCGCATGCGCAAACAGGTCGAACCTCAATACCACAATGTTCGTCGAATTTTCCACTGAAAGTTCGAAAAAGTCGAACCTGGTCGACCTCGAACCTCGTCCGGTCGGACCTCGAGCGCAGCCTCCTTGGAGAGACGGTGTAGGTAGCGCTTCGATCCGCAGCACCGTTCGGGTGCCTCCACCGGCCGGCAGATAGAGGCACCCTAACACACTTCATAACTAATATAAATACCTCACAAACAATTATTTGTTTCTAGTGAACTTCACACAACATGATTTGTGTTCGTAGGTGAATAAAAATGTGAAACTAGCAGACGACAGTGAAGTCGACTGCTGCGAATCGGCCGGAGCTGGCCGGAGCCAAGCTGGCCAAGCCCAGGCCAAGCCGCAGCCATAGCCAAAACGACGGTGCTGCAAGCGCCAGCGCTACCCGCGGCCGTCTTCCAACGCTGTGCCGCTGTACAAAAACTATCGTTGCTATCGTTGCTATGGTGCTATTATCAAGCGGCCAAGCCAAGCCAATCTAATTCACATAGCGCGTTTGATGGGTTTGGTGGTTTGGTGTGGCGAGGAAAGTAGGAGGATACGTCCCATCCGACGGAGAATATCAACGACTCAGTTATTCGTTGTGGCGGCACGAGTCTCCTACACCGTGTGGGTATGCAGCAGCACACAGAAAACGAGAACAGCTGCTAAAGTTCATGCTAGACGACGGGTGCGTTTTCTCGGTTTCGCGAACTGACATGTGAATTGTTTGCATCTGCGTTTCTTCATCTGCCCCGAGTTGCCAAAGTTATGACGCTGCTGTGCCCCAACGCGGATGCCTGCGGCTTTTAGCCGCGAAGATAAGCATGGAAGCGCGGGTGTTCATAAACGTAGATGTCGAACCTTTCTGCACAGAGCTGGTTTTTCCTGTGGGTGTTCCGGCGAACGGTTACGTTCGAATCATCTTCGGGAACTTCTCGAAGACTTGCCTGAAAAACAATAATGCTAACGAGGAGGCAAACAGTCTCGATGCTAATAATGTTGCAACAGGTGTTAGCGACAAGGTTTTGGTACGATCCCCGTCCGTCGGTGGAGAACCTGTTTGTACGCTCAGGACCGCCACCTTGCCAGGAGACTTGAAAGATGACCCGCAGGACAGCGAACAACCCATTGACGAGAACGGAGCTCCGAAAGAGATCATTCCAGAAGAACCGCCAGTCTCGCCGTCGAAAGCCCTGTCCGCGTACGAATTGTCCAGCAAAGATCGCCGGAAGCAAAAGAACCCAGTGAAAATACGGCTACAGAAGTTACCTGCGAAACGTTCGATAGGCGACAGCGTTCCACCCGGTACACGAAGATCAGGTCGTAAGCGAAAGCCGGTTAGTGTGCGTTATACAGACAGCAGTGGTGATGAGGCGGCGGACGGACTCGACGCTGACGGCAACTGGAGTGGTTCCGATAGCTCCGTAAAATCGCTCAGACCTGTGAAGCAGCTGCGCGCAAAGAAAGTTTCCAGTTCCGAGAATGCTACTTCTCAAACTCTTAAAGTAGCGGCACTCAAGATCAGAGCTTTAAAGCAGCGGTCTAAGGAGAGGAAAGCAGTTAATGTTTCCGATGAAACTATTTACAACTGTGACGTATGCGAGAAAACATTCACCTCCAGGTCCAAATGGTGCAAGCACTCTTGGTGCCACAGGCCGAAGGGAGAGCGGCCTTACAAGTGCAACCAGTGTACTCAGGCCTTGTAAGCAAGAATGCCATGGAGAGGCATCAGTTAAAGCATGCTAAAGCCATGCCCTACACCTGTGAAAAGTGCTGCATTGGTTTCACAACCTCTGAGCATCTGACGGAGCACTTGCGGGGCCATAAGGACTACCGGTGTGAATGCTGCTCTCAACTTTACTTGAGTCGAAGAGGCTTGCGAAAGCACTTGTCTCAGAGCCACAAGAAACCATCCCTGTGGAAACCAACAGCCCAAGCACCCTCTTTAGAAGGGAATGCCACAAAGCACGACCAGGAAGCTGGTAGTGTTGAGCACAAGTGTTCCAAATGTCAAGTTGTGTATGAACATGAAGAGGCGTTGGCTGACCACACAATCGCAGCACATCCAGAGCAGCAGGTGTTTCCCTGTGACTCGTGCCGCAAGGTGTTTACAGATCACAGCTTGCTGCTAGCACATCTCCGTAAACACATGGAGATCAAAATGGGGACAGATCCTAGAGACCAGACTTACCTGTGCAACATCTGTGACAAGGAGCTCAAGTCTTTGTCCACCCTCCGTGTCCACGTACAGTCACATAACAAGGTCAGAGTTCATAGGCTGTCGGCACCTTGCAGGTCGCTACCACATGATGGTGTCATTTCATATTTTTGACCACTTTTGCTTGTTGGTCACCGAGTTAATTCTAAAAAAGCTCCATTGCCGCTGGCCATTTGATATTGAAGTATTGATTTTAAAAGTTGGTCCTTTGAAATCTTTTATAAGGTGATCAAGGAGCCATTCATAGAACTAGAATGCTCTGAATATATTGTCTGGTGGCACTTCACAAAAGTGCCACGTGTATGAGCTTGGTATGTGTACAGAGGTGCTGGCGCCCACACAGTTAAACACAACCATAGGAACTAATGTTTTCTTCTGTTAATGGTCCTTTTTTTTTTTTCCAACTAGTTCAGTTTTTTTTTCTTTTTTCTTTGGCGATGTTAATATTGAACCCTACCCATTGATCACCCACATTATTCGTAGCTTGAATACAGCATTGTGCATCTGAATCAAGACCTTCTTCACTAGGCTGGTATAAATCTAAGTCGGTGGACTTTGGTTTTATTGCAGGTTCGGTCCTTCAAGTGTGACATCTGCCAGGAAAAATATACTACCCCAGGCAATCTGCGGAAGCATAAAAAGATTCATGACACTACGCAAAAGTACAAATGCCCGCAGTGTCCCAAGGAGTTCACCAACAACAATTATATGTTGAAACACATCAAGCGCGTGCACACTCGAGACTTCAAGTATGGCTGCAGGTTAGTTTACCTTTTTTTTTTTTTTTTGCATGTTTGTAATCTATTTGCTGAACACTGCTAAATAGGGATTAAACATTTCAACCAGCTATAAGTTTGTAGTTTCACAAAATCAGAATGTGCAGTAAATTTTGGCTTGCATGACCATTCTGTATCACATTAGTTGTTCTTTCTCAAGCAACTGTTTATTTGATGCATCCTTTATTTACTATCAATCCTATAGCATGTGAGCAATATACTGTTCGGCTACTAATTTTTTTATAGTGTGTGACTTTGTATTAGAGGAAGCTGTCTATTACTGATTACATCCAAGGATGAAGTTGTGAAATCCATAACTTAATTCTTAACCTAATTGGACAGTGGTTTCAATGAATAACTTGGATTTGTACAAACCGCCAAATTGTGCAAAGACATTGTTGTGGAAGAGCCTCTTTCTAGTTGATTCCTTTAGTTTTTGCTTAGTGTATGCTTCTTATTTAAACATATGTCTGCACTGTTTATTTATTTAACACTGACTTGGATTAAATTAGGACTTATGAAAACAAGTATAGAAAATATATAGGAATTCAGCTTACAGCAGATAATAATAGTAGCTTTAAGTTCAGCACAAGTGCACTCGTGCTTTGGCATACCTGAACTTCAACTGTTGTATTTTTACCTCAAGTGCAACCAAGGCTCCTTGAAGGGCGGGCACACTTGCAGAAGATGTGGCAGTTGGAATTAATTTCTGTGCATATCCATGTTAGATGGGGAATTCAAATCTCATTTATATGAATGTCAGTTAAGCAAACAAGCTCATGTGACTAGCAGTAACTAGATCACTGGCTCACCAAACATATACAGAAGATGCAAACTGTGTCTTATCTCAAGGGAGTGCTATCCTGGTGGTAGCTGAAGAACTGCTGCATGACTTATTACTCATTGGAACAGCGCAAGCAAGGAGGCCGCTCACTCAAGGTTGAAATCGTGGCTGGACTATGGACAGAAATATTTCCTGCCGGCTAATTTACGCATTTCACCACCCCTTGCACTAGTGCATAGCTGATTGCCGAAATTCAGTTATTGGATGGCCCATTTACTAGAAATGCCTACTGATTGAGTCATCCCATCATTGATGGTTTAGACAGTCACAGTTCTTACGGAAAAGTGGTGACAAGTGTAAATTGGCAGCAGACAAAATTGCTACGGTGTCCATGTTCCACCCGAGATTTCGACTTTTGAACGAGCGGCCTCGCTTGCTCAGGTAATTGCATTGAACGCTACGTCATAGAGCAGTTCTTCGGCTGCCGCCAGGATAGCAATCCCAGGATATGAGACAATTAGCGTGTTTCGTATAAGTTTGGTGAGTACTGTACCTATTCAGTTACATGTTTTCAATCAATGTTTGTATATCAGAGGACAAAAGGTTTGTGTTGCCATGGAACAAGGGGAGCATGGCTACACATTTGCACGTGTTTTCGCAACTCAATCATTGTTCAAAGCCATCCATACATCTCTATTCATAGATGACCTATGCATCATGCAAGGTAGCGACGCAGTGTTGATACGCATGTTCTGTACTTGCCCGCAGCTACTGCCCAAAGCGGTTCCAGGAGCAGAAGCGGTTCCAACAGCACATGGTGCTAATGCACGCTGGCGAGCTCACTCCCGACGACTATGACCTAATGACACTAGTGAAGAAGCTGCAGTGTGGCCAGTGCTCTTTCACCACTTACAGCACCAAGAGCTTCCGACAGCATGAAGTGACACATACTGGGAAGTACCCCTACACATGCAGTGAGTGCAGCAAAGGCTTCACCTTTCGCTTTGAGCTGGCCAAACACGTGCGCTGCATCCACAATGCCCAGTCGTTCCGCTGCAACCGCTGTAAGCGCACCTTCACTGCAGAAGAGGTCTACAAGGTGAGTTGAACTGGCGGAGGCTGCACTGCGAGAAAGGCTGTTACTCTAGTGATACCTTGCAGTCGAAGAAGCTTGTAATTTTTTTTTCAAATATTTAATTATCCAAATATGAAGGTTGATGTGCTGTAATTCAAATAGACCAATCTCACCAGCCAGTTTGACCACGCCACTGCTGCCACAATGAATCGAGGGAACTTTAGTCTGCTTGCACGTGCGTCAACCTCGCTGGAGCTCTGCACGTGTTGTACACGAGACGGCACAAGCCCCCGTATGCCTGGCCGTCTGCCTTCTATGAACTAAAGTTATGGCGGCGTCAGGCATGCGCCGAACGCTTGGTGAGATCGGTCAATTGTTGAACTCTACTTCGCTTCACCTTATGATGGGCCACGGAGGATGTAACAAGCCATCAAGGCATTGCAGTAATGTCAAAGGCCATTACTGCAATGACCTATTCCAATGTAATTACTAGCTTGCTAGTAGGTGCCATGGCCTCTAATGATTTGATATCAAGCAGGCAACATGCATGTTAGCAGATTGGACATCTGCCGCATGTCTCAGTTGCATAAGACTCGGCTGCGCTTTGATTTAAATGATATTTGTTTTACGCAGTGCAAACTTCAGTGTTGGGTAAAGTGCATCAAAAAAGAACTATGTAGTACAAAGTAAATGAGAGGTTATTTACTTCAAGTAAGGTAGTAAGTACACTGGGTGCAATGTACTTGAAGTCAAGTACTTTAAATGCAATATACTTTCAAAGTGAAGTACAAGTATTTTTTAACACAATTTATCATGATGCCCTTTCATTCCCCTATACAACTTTTTTTTTTTTTTAACTGATAGGCATTGTTACAGGGGTAATTAGGGGCAGTGCCGTATGTAGAGAGAGTTTGGTCAATGGGAGGAGCGGGCAGAGACTTGGCGTGCACGAAACGCAGATAGAAGGCTTGACATGCTCTCTCGGCCAACCAGAACCTGAAAATAACCCCTTAGTGGTGGTAGCGAGAAGCACTTTTAATAAGTGCGTAAGAGTTAAATAGAATAACTCTTTATGGTTGAAACCATAGTGCATGTGATGTTTCGATTATGATCATGCAATAAAGATGCAAGAATCGAATGTGCCACTCAAACTCTCTTTTGCTCGGGCAAAGTCTGACTGCTCGGACGGCATATTCGTGGCCCTCGGCGCCTGGCGTACAGATCACGTCAATCGTTCTTCTAGATTTTGATTTTGCATGACCGTGATCGAAAAATCACGTGCACCATAATTCCAGTCATCAAGAGTTACTCCAACGCACTTCTTAATTTTATTTTTCGCGACCACCGCCAGGGTATTATTCGTGGCTTCTGGCTGGTCACATTTGAATCTATGAAGACGCCCTGGAACACGCCCAGCTCTCTTTCGGCCAATGGTGCCTCCTTATTTGCCTCCTATACTTCCCAATGAATGGCCAAACTCTCTCTATATACGGCTCTAATCAAAGGTGCAACAGTTGTTTTTGGAAATGGCGGCGAATATTGGATAAAGTCATGGGGCTTTGAGTTGACAAGGCAACATTTCATGATACGAATTGATCAAGACCAAATTTTGGGAATGTTCTTTTAAGTTGGGAGTTGTACTTTCCTTGAAAAGTACCGCTGTGCAACGATTTTAACGTTGAAATATTTTGCATCTTCTACTTTTGCCATTGTTTATCTTGTCACAAAGGACAGAAAACACGTCTCCTTCCTTCAAAATGTTGCAATTCCGCAACATAATTGCGAGGCAAAAATTAGAGTATTTCCTGATCTACAGCCGCGAGCGGCGGCCATGAGAACCACGCGGGGTAACGACAAAGGGGGACTTGTTAAAAAATAGCAAGTTGTGCAACTACCTGCTCGATAAAAGGCAATGTTTCTATAAATGTTGTCGTTCCAACATAAAAGAAATGCGTCAAAAACCTAGTATCGTCAACAAAACTTTCATTATATGGAGTTTCAGTGGCACCATCTATCCGAGGTCAACAAAACCGTAAGTTCTATCTGCTACCGCGAGGAGCCGCCAGAAGCCAAACGGCGGGACCCGTACGAGCATGTTGTCACTTTACTCCATTCGCCATGTTGATAGTACAGCACAAGTATGTGGTCGCGAGCGGGCGAGTTCTCTCTGCTGACGGATGGCACTAGAGAGAGAGAGCTTCGCCGGAACCCGCGCGTCCCCCTTTCACGTCAGAGTGCACAGGACTCGGAAGATGGTGAAGGAGTTGAGAGTTACTTCCCAACATTGGCAAACATATAGAGCCTTGGAGATTAAATACCAAAGCAATATGCATAAAAATGTTTGCTAAAAGAGAAGTCAGCATACAGGAATCAATCCAATGGCTGCTCTGTCAGCTCATGGATGGATAGATGCAAACAGCTGTACCCTTTATACCAGGTGGTAGCTTGTGCCACCTAGCCTTGAAACTAGAAACCAAAAGTATGATTCCTCCCCTCGCCCTTCTAAGCCACTTTGCTTCTTTATAATTTTGTAACTATCACCAGGCGGTGTAGGATATCACCGGAATGAACTTTGGGGCGGCGTTGGGCAAAAAACCTAAAAACATCACCCCTCACCTTCTTTGCCCGGTGAGAGAGTCACAAATTTTCCTCTTGCCAAACCTAGTCAACGTTACCGCAACAACAGGGTTGACACTTTGGGCCGAAGTCATGCGGGAGGGATTCCCAATTTTCCTCTGTCCCACCTGTATCAGTTAGCTGTACGTCATTCCATTCTCCCTAGATAATTTCCACCAGTCTTCCAATCTCCTCTTTGTTATTAAAATGCACTCATCATCCATTCTTACATTGTCGTCTGCAAACCCTAGCGCTTTGGCTAAATCCTTTGCCCCCTCTGAGAGGGTGGGAGCAAGCCCTGTGCACCTCAACACCACATGTTCTATTGTCTCATCTTCCCCTTGGCATACGGCACCCAAGGCAGTGGCCTGCCGCGACCCCCCCCCCCCCGCACCCCTTGTGATGCCACTGACACAGCGTATCCATTTCCTCATACTTTGTCCTATGTGTCCTAGTCCTCAATACTCCTATTCTATACTTCGTTTCACCTTCCGTCCAGACGCAGCCGATGCTACGAGATTATACGACGAATCAGACAGCGTCAAAAGGGCACCATCATGGTGTTCGTAATGTTTCTGTCTGTGTTTTTCATCGCTGAACCAATCATAAACAGAACAAGCCTAGTGATTTGCACTTTTGACGCTGCTTGATTGGTCCCGTTCCCTCGTAGCATCCGCTGCGTCTGGACGGAAGGTGAAGCAAGTATAGCCTCAAATAACAACGAGCTCCCCTGTGAATTATTATACCAATATTCCTACCATATTTCCTGTTTTCGTTCCTTATGCATAGTTAAAGCTGATTTTACCTGCATTCTTTCCCTCACATTTTTTTCTTGGCTTCTTTTACTTGCTTTTCCACAGAGTTAGTCTGCTCTGCCCCAGCACTTGACTGTTGGTATTTGAATTTCAGTTTTCGGGTTTGGTTTGTCTACTTAGTGTTCAGACTTTTCATGTATAGATGCTTATATACCTTTCTCGCCCATCGTTTATCCTCCATTGTGTCAAGTCTTTGTTCGAGTTTCAGCTTGCTGATTCGCCTCTCCAACCTCGAAAGATACCCAGTTTATGTCTCCCTGCACTCCTTCATTTGGTGTATTCCCATGTGCTCCCAGTGCCAGTCTGCCCACACTCGTCTGCCGAGTCTCTAAACTCAACTGGACCTCAGATTTCATGCTTAATATTACATTGCCACAAGACATCCCCGGTACCTTGAATTGTTTCCATATTCCCCTAACAACTTTATATCTGTTGTAATTCCATAGTGCCCTATGCTTCATAATGGCTGCATTCCCTTTTCCTTTCTTTAGCATATTTTATCTTGTTTTCCCTCATTCAGCCACACTCCTAGGTATTTATACTTCTCCACATGTTCTATTAAAATATCTTGAATTTTTAGTCGATATCCCTTCTCATCGTTGTGAACCATTATCCCCATGTCGCTACTGAATTTCAGGCCCAGAGTGCCTCCTTCCTCTCCACAGATCTCAATCAGCTCCTCTAACCTATCCCAGCCATCTGCTAACAGTACAATGTCGTCTGCATAGAACATTCCTGGTATAACTTGGTTTACTTTTTCCCCTCTCTCCATATATGACACATGAAAACCTGAATTGCACTCTTCTCATTTCGTTGCTCTGTTGCCTAACCACTGTCTACCGATTTTATTTTTCACTAGACTGCGGATATCTGCTTTATTTGACTTGATGTTATGTTTTCTGCAAACTTGCAATATGTCATCCATGAAAGCTTTTCCGTGGTTAAAAACCTCACAGTCGAAAAACTAAGCTGTTGTGCAGTGCCTTTGCATCTCTTTTGGGTAGGTTGAGTAGCACAAAGCAGGACACTGTCTGTTGCCACTTGGTATTCACAAGTTTTGAAACAAAATGTTAATTCCAGTCTTTGTATTCTGTTTTGAAGTTCTTTGTGTTTATTGTCCAAGCTCTGTAAAACACATCATCGGAGCATATGATAAATGACAAGCTGCCGTGTGTTTAAACCGAATGCTATTTAAATTTAAGTTTTCTAGAACTAACACGTGGGCCTATTTCTGTGGTAGTGGCCATGGTTTACATGCAACTTGAAGGGCCATAGCAGCCATGAGCGCCATTTCCATGGTCACATAAATTACTACAATTGCTCAACTGGTAACTATGGTTTCGAAGTTTTCACACACAGTGTCCTGCTTCGTGCTTGTTCGACCATGAACTCATTGCCACATGGCAACACCCTGGAAATAGCAGTAACAAGCATTCCAGTACTGGGTGCATCCATCTAAAGGCTTTTCTTGCTTGACATTAGTCACCAGGAAGCAAGATAGATAGCAAAAGTAAAAAAAAGGATGGAAAATGCTCTGATAAAATCAAGAATAATGAAAAGTTCAAGTGTAACAGAATTTTTCATAAAAACTAGTGTGGAAGAATTGTAATTATATGCTGACTTATGCTGGACACAACATAGTTATCCAGTAAGCATTCAGTGGAGGGGCAACTATGGTACTTTACGGGGAGATCATGTGATGCCCACTACTTGACCTGTGTGGCATTCAGTGTTAGGCATACCTGCCTGCTCACCTTGTATGCTGGCTAGCAAGCAGAGGTGCTGTGTAGAGGCATCATGTGGCATTACCAGGCTTGCCTTTGCAGGTTCACAAGGAGCATCACGACAGGGGCCTCGGCATGACTTGCCCAGAGTGTGGGAACATGTATGAGACACAGGGCCACTATGAGCAGCACATGCAGGCCCACTCCAAAGAGCTTCCCTATGAATGCGTTGTCTGCAAGAAGCGCTTTGCCCTGACCCGCTCCCTCAACTTGCATCGGCTGTCGCACGACAAGCACAAGACTCCTCGGTTCCGGGCATACAATGGCAACCGGAATTGGGATTACTACTGTGAGCTATGCCAAGTGTACTACAAGTATGGGTCGAGCTTGGTTGCCCATCGTGTGTGTGTGCACGGTAACGGCCCGCAGACGACCTGCCCTTACTGCGACAAGAAGTTCAACAGCAGGCTGACTTTGTCAATGCACCTCCGGACGCATACGCGCGAGCGGCCTATGCGCTGCAGCTACTGTGGCAAGACCTTCCGTGTGTGGAACAGCCTCAAGCGGCATGTGGTCACCAACCACACCAAGGATTTCAAGCTCTTCTGTGCACTGTGCAACAAAGGTTTTGTGTCCAAGTCCTACCTCAAAGTGCATCTCAAGAGTGCGCACAAAGCAGTCATGGCTGGGTCGGGAAAGCGCAGGCGATTGCCTCAGGGAGCGTCAGCTGCCATGGCCACCATTGTCCGTGTGAATGCACCACTCAAGCAGCCCATCATCATCCCAATGCCATCTAAGGTGAAACGGACAGCTGGGGGATTTCCAATATTATCAGCGTCCGGGGTGTCTTTGACGGTGACTGCTGCTTCGACTAGTGTTCCCAAGGGCCAGGGTACTCAACTATTGGAACAGAAGCAGCAGCGTCAGCAGCAGTCTCTGCAATTGCCACAGCTGCCTCCACCGCAACAGCAGCTAGCACAAGTAGAAGCATCTCAGGTTCAGTCATCACCAAAGCAACCATCTCAAGGGCAGGCATCGCAACAACATGCATCTCATCTACAGCAGTCACAGCAACCCCAAGTGCCACAGCAGCAGCGGTTGGAAGTTCAAGAGCTGCAGTCACAAGCACCAGGACTGCAATTGCAACAGCTGCAGCCACATGACCAACAAACACAGCAACAGCGGGAGTTCTTTGAAATGCAGCAAATTCAGCATTTGGAAGGAGAAACCTATTCACTTATGTTGCTCTGAATTAAAAAGCCATAGTCAAGACAAAATGCAGAACAGTTGCACACTGTACAGTTTCCCCAAATGTGGGATTCATGATTGCTCAGATTTTAGGGAAAACCCCTGTAGCCACTTAGAGCACTGGACCTGAGTGGAAACTCACAATGACGTAATCTTTTAAGGGAGAGAAGGATCATCCGGTTCTTCACCATCGGCTGCCATTTCATACCTTTAAAGGGATGCTGAACCGAAATCTGGATTCCACAAAACACGGCGGCAAAAGCATGCAACGGGATGCTACGAACACCAAAACATCACGCATACAGCGATATCTCGAACGGATGACCGTATTTTTCAAAAAAAGGAGGCGCTTTTGACACATTTCTTTACGTCTTGTTTCTCCAAGAAGAAGAGGGAACGGCCTCGCGTCTTCTCCGCCTCGCCGCCTTGAGGGGCGAAGCGAAGAGAGGAGGAAACGAGATATCTGTACGTCACGCGCCTCGTTCAATCTCAACCCGTTTTTCCAAAAATATGTCCGCCCATTCAAGATATCGCCTTACGAGTAGTGTTGTAGGGATTGTAGCACCCTCCTACATCTCCTGCATTGTTTTTTTTGAAATCCAAATTTCGGTTCACCATCCCTTTAAAGGTTTAAAGGAGCATATTATTCGGAGCGGCTCACTTCAGTCATCTGGCCAATGATAATCAGTCTGTGAACTCTGTTTTGCCCCAGTAGACACCAGGGCAGTGGTTCGTTTCGGGGATCCCTTTCTGAATTGGCGGAAGTGATGAGGGACCTCATTCGCAGTGGGGGAAGGGAGGGGGGTATTAGACGATTATGTTTGTGGGATTTAAGGAAGTTTTATTGCTTCGCTTGATTGACATTAGAGTTCCTTGGGACCCCACAGTCTGCAGATCCTTAATTGAGAACCACTGCACCAGGGAATCTGGTGCTTGGGGAACATCTAGTGACTGTCTAGAGACTTGTCTAGAGCGACAGGGACCTTGCATTTGCTCTGAATACGGATTTGAGGTTAGAATTTGTGCATTTGAAGTTGGGGTTCATGCATAAAATGTTTGTCTGTATTTGCAGTGTGGTGAAATTGTAATTTATTACCTCTTTCCATCCCTGCTGCATTCAACTCACTTATCCTCAACTAGGTGCCTACTTATTGAGTTGGTCATTTTGATGTGATGCCCTTTGTTATAAAAACAGCAACTCCTACCTTTGCTTTCTTGGAGGGGCTTGTTTCTGTGAACATAATATGCTTAATATATTGTTACTTGAGCCCTGAATCTGAATAGACAAATATTCATCTGCTTATTTGTAAGTGAACTTGGAAGTCATCTCAAGGACCTGTAAGTGGTATAGTATGTGTGCATTTTCTACCACTGAAATATGAAGGTTAACTTGTTAGCATTTGCACATGTTCATTGAAAAGTCATTCAGTCATAACCGTAACTATGTCCATGTTCTAATTGTGTCTTAGGAACATGGCTTTGCATTGTTTTGTACTCGAGCTGTATGTCACCAGTGCATGTAGAACATGATGTTAATATTATTCTCGAGACCTTTCACTTAGTTTCATGCAGACAATGCAATATCATAAAGCATGGGCAGTGCAAGCGACCTTCGAAATATTTGTGGTGGTGACATCGACCTATTCTCCTAGCTGCTCCTAGTAAATAGAGGAATGGGGGTATGATGTTCCCAAGCAAGAGTGTGATGTATAACATTTCAAACAGCTTATTTTGTTCTTTCATCACGGTGTCTACCAGCAGCCAAAGTCGAAGTTTAGGAAGATGTGCGACTCTCTACATCATTTATTTTTACCTCAGGAAACATGGTAAAAGGGTAGCCAGAATTAGGGACACACAAAATCAGGTTATTACTGAGATAGCAGTTAGTGGGACACTTTGCGGGTTTTGCGCCGTCGACCACGCCCCACTCGACGCAGGCCTTCCACATTGACGTCGCGCCGTACATCGCATCACCTGTTACCTGGCGTCAGCTGACACCATGACGCGACATTGTCATGTCAAGTCACTTTGCAGTGACGCCACGTAACTAAATGACATAACATGATGTCACGACGTCCCGCAACACTGATGTCGTGTGATAATACGTCGTCACATGACACCATGACGGCTTGTAGATACATAAACATGAGACTGCTGATAATGGAAATAACAAAAGCAAAGCATTTTCGCTAATTATGCCAGGAAGGTTCTCGGGCGATAAAACGAATAAAGCTAGGCGAGTGTTAAGCCGGCGAAACCACGAACATCAAATTAGGTGGAGCTACCCCGCTTGAAACTTGAGAGTGTGATTTCGGAAACATTCTTCAGTGACCACAAGGCAGTGTTAGTTTGTGTCCAATAACATTGCATAAGACATTCAGGCAGCCACACCGACGGGGAACGGTTCATGCATACACATGCAGTTTCAGTCGTTCCCTGGATTTCCGACTTGGGTGCGCGATTTTAGAAGTGTTCTTCAATTACCCCAAGGCAGTCCTAGTTTGTGTCCAATAACATTGCTTAACATGTTCGCGAAATGCTCTCTACTTAATACACCCTCATTGGTTCTGAAACGCTATGCAATTTTTGTCCTGTGTGTTGCTCAGTTTAATGGGAAACGCCTATGCGGACTGGTGCAATTCTTCAAGATGACAGAGATGCCCCCTGAGAAACAAATACGATTTACACCCAGTTTATGTTCTCATGCCTTCTTTTGTTTGTGTTAGAAGAATGCAATGCCTGCGGCAGATGTTTCTTCATTTTCTTGAGTGCACCAGATTCTTCAAGACAGTTGTTTGCGACAGTTTGTAAAATTTCATATGGGCCAACAAACTTCACCGAGCACAACCATGTCCTTGTAAAATAAAGTAATATCAGTATACACTGTGTAATCACTAGTGTTTTGTTTGCCTAATGGATTTTTACTTTCAGCTGAATTTCCTAGGCCCTTGAAGTTTGATGTGCACCAAACTTGCACCACGGTCAGGAAAGAAGATGCATGGGTAATTGCAATACATTTTGTTCATTGTTTTATTATTTACATCTAACAATGTGAAAAGGTCAAATCTCTGGCAACAAAATAGTAAATGCCTAGTTGTATGAAATACATTCTTAGAATTGTTTTTTTTTTTTACAGGATGGGAAGAATTAATGTATCCCATAAAATCAACAGATAGAATCCCTCAGATATTTTCAGATTTGCTGCTTTGGCATATGACATTTTAGAGGACCTTAAAATGAGTTACCAGTGAGTTGAAATAAAAGGTTAGCAGCTTATAAAAACAATGTACTTACCATAGAATACCGAGCATCCTCCCATTCCACATTAACCGCCCATTCCCAAATTTGTAAGATCTGAGAAAATATGCACACTACATTGATATGTAAAATTGATGACCGGACAAGCGCTCATCCCCCATTTTCTCGCGATTATCTCTAAATTCTGAATGGGCGCTTGCCCAGTATTTTACGGTACATAAAGTAAGGTAAATAAAGAGGTGACTTATAGTTATGAAGTATTTTAAAAACGCATGAGAACAGGATAAATAAGCATGGCACATTTCATACACTTCAATCTTAACCAAATCGTACAGCAGAAGAACAGTACATAGGACACATTTATATTGGTAAGATTGAGAAAGAAAAAAAAAAAGGGGGGGGGATACTGGGTTAAACCACTTTTTTGGGGTTGATTTTGTTGAATGGCTGCCCTAGCTAAATGACTGGACTGAAGAAAATTCACATAAGAACCTACAAAAGCCACAATGATATGAGTGGTCATTACTCCAAAAAGAAGCTTTTTTTTCTATCCTTCAAAATTCCAGAGATGATTCAATGGAGCTTAGAATTGTTGAGATTTGTCTGAAAAAGAAAGTGAAAAAAAGTAGGTTAGCAAACCAAGTAGAACTTAATAGCAGCAATGAATACAATGTGTCTACTGAGTTAAAAGGCAACCCTAAACAAAACCAGTGCTATGCTTTTTCCACAATAAGTTTGCACAACTTTCATCAGACATTACCAAAACCTGAAATTATTTTCTAAAAGCAAAAATCACACTATTAACCACATTTCAGTTTCATCACTGACTGACTGCCATGACAGAAGAGGTTGTACAAACTTGGAACAAGACCTTTTATCAAATACTGTTTCATTGAAACCATCTCATCAAATGCCTTTGAAACACAGTTGGAACATCTGGGGACGAAGAATAACGTGGGAACACTAAAACCATTCCTGGTTTTAGTGTTCCCACGTTATTCTTCGTCAATTACAATGCCCTATATAAAATGCCTGCCTTCTGAGTGAGAGTTCTGCAACCAAGCTCAGTTATTGAATGACCATTACAAACCATTGTAAATGGTTTACTGGAAATAAAAATGCTAGCACAACTGAAATTGCACATCTTTATTTTTAATACTTACATCTTGCACCTAAGAAAGTGTGTGTATGTTTCATTGTACTTTTCTGAAGAAAACAAACGCTTGGCACGCATGAGTTATGATTAAGGTGCTCTTCAAATTTAGAAAAGGGAATGTTGTTGTTGTTGTTGTTTTTTTTTTGGGGGGGGTGAATTTTTTTAATAGATTTGGTATTTTCTTGTGTCAGACAAGAAATCGGTGTTTATGGGGCCTTATGTTGACAAAACAGGACACAGCACAGAATTCCGAATCTCCAGAGAAGGGGTCTGGTTTCCAAGGAATTAGCCTCACAGACAGTTCAGTGTGGCTATGTTTAAGGTAAACACAAAATAAAATTGTAGTTGAATATTTCTTCTCTTGAAGCTTAGTTAGCAAAAGCTCCAGGGGTTGTTCGGTTTTCCCCGATTTTGATAAACTCGACTCGAGGGGGGGGGGCAATTTTTGGGGTTTATTGGTATTTACCGAAAACACGGAGTTCTAGTTATGGTGCAGCTTCATCTATGTAACAATGGTTATGTGACATTTTCAATACCCTCCAGGTTTAAAAGCTTATCCGAGTATAAAGTGATGCCATTGGTCCAAGCCAATTTGAGGCACCACTAAGATTCATTAGTTGACCTGTCCAACTAAAAGACAAAGCCTTCTTTGCTATCCCACTCCTGTACAACTCGCCAGCATCTACTGCAGACAGCTAGAGTCCCTCAAACATCCAAATAGCCATTTCGTTGTGCTGAAAGCACCATTCACTTGTATTATTAAATTCTTTGCAATTCATTCTGGTCTGGGAATAGTAAGTCGCTGCAAAATGTACCTGTTTACAGTGTTTTAGCCAACAAATTAACGTCACATAAATGGTTATGTTTATGGCTAGTCTTTAATAATAATAATGATATAAATAATAACAGTAATAAAAGATTTACAACAATGTCACATGAGTCAACAGAAGAACTTCTGCTTTAAAAGTAAAATATCACCAACCGCTGATTTCGATAAGTTTTCCTTTCCACTCCGAGCTGAGTTCATTCACGAAGTGCTGGAAAAGGCTGATGCTTGGTGCTAAACTTGTTTTCTTGTAGTCTTTCATGACCGGGCTTGTGTTTTCAGACTCTTTCTGATTTGCATCATAGGCATCAATCTCATTAAACAGGTCACTATAGTGGACAAAAAAAAAAAAAATCAAATGACAATAACTAATTTTCTTCATTTCAAGCTCACAAACGATATTCAAAGACTCAATCAATCATGTTCAATCATATTTAAAAACTCAACTAAACATGTCCGTTCCCCTAAGATATGGCCGATATTATTCACTTTTTTTTATCATGTAAAACTGGTGGTGTATTCTTTTCTGATAACTTGCCTTGGAATGAGCATATTTCACACATTCCTATTTAGCTTTAAAAACTAGTAGACATAATAATTAACTAAACGTCCAGAGTTCCGTCCAGACAGAACAGTAGCAGACGCAGTAGAGTTCCGTCCAGTTGGAAAGATAGCAACCAGACGGAACGACAGCAAGCCCCGTTGAGTCTCGTTGGTTCCGTCCTGAGGGCCCAGTAGAGTATTGTTCCTTTTTGTCCAAGCTAGAGTAACAATAACAAGCTCTCAGTCAATTTCTTTTGGGATGCCAAGAATGTTTTTTCTTGCGATTATTTATAACGTGGAGCCACAATACCAAGTTCTTACTATGCAAACCTAATTACAAAATTATGCACTGCAATCAAGGAGAAATGTTGTGGAAAGTTGAGACAGGGAGTGCTCCTTCATTACGACAATGCACCCAGCCTCACTCAGGCCTTGCACTACAATGGTTGCCATTCCTAAATAAAGCCTTGGAAATCATGTCCACCGTATAAACTGTAACTCTCAGTGGCTACAAATTCTTAAAAAAAAAAAAAAAACCTGCAGGGGAGGAGATTTTTAATGGGTATATGAGGTGCTGGAATGCGTGGTTTGCAGAGGTTGGACAAACTTTTTTCCAGGAAGCAGTAGAATTTTTATAGGATTGCTGGGACAAGTGCATTTGACTTAAGGAAGATTACATTAAATAGGAACATTGCCAGTTGTTACTTCAAAAATGGGTCAGGGGTGGTGTAAAGGCCCGTTCACACTCTTGCGACCGAGTTCGACCGAGAGAGACCAAAGCGGTTTTTAAGCCTGTTGCAATCTCTTAGGACCAGCTCGGCTGCAGCGGAGCTGGTCCTAAGAGATCACAAGAGGCTTAAAAACCGGTTTGGTCTCTCTCGGTCGAACTCGGTTGCAAGAGTGTGAACGGACCTTAAAGGGATCAACCCTCGTGTATGCTGGACGGAGCTTCAGTGGCACGCTCCTCTTCTCTCTGGGCAGAACTTTAGCGGCGACTATAGTTCCGTCTAGACGGAACTCTACAAGGTTTGCTAACTTTACATCTGGACGAAACTCTAGTCGTGAATATGGTTCCATCTGGACAGAACCCTAGCCATAGTCAATAAATAAATATAGAAACACTTTACTGACAGTATAAAACTTCAAATTTATAAATCATTTTTCTATCGCAGCTTATATTATGCACACCTAGTGTGGGGATCAACTGGTGTACTAGTAACTTAAATATACTCAATGTTACAAAAAAAAACTCTTTTCAAGCAGTAGTTAATGTTCCTTCAATTTCCCCTCAATTTTGTAAGTATTCTATAACCAAAACATAAAAAATTTAATTCCAACGATTAATATTAATGTATCAGTCTGCCATAAAAAGATCAATTCGAAACTTTTCCAAACCTCGTTGACCTTCGTTTCCACCGTCCATTCGGCACATCAAACTCGTCAGCTACATTCATGGCATATTCCTCAATCACGCACTAACTTTGGATGTCAAAGTTAAATAAATATATACACTGCTTGAACTACTAAAGCACTTTGCCTCCCTAGAAATTGATGTCACCTCACTAAACAAAGCTGCCATACTTAAGATTGTATAAAAATGTGCATTGTCTGTATTGTTAATGTATTTTGTTATTATTATTAATGTTATTTCTTTTTAGTATCATGTTGCCGTTGTTTGCCTTGTACGGGTACCGATCAGGGGCATAGCCAGGGGAAGCGGTGTGGGCACGACGCCACCTGCGGACCCCAGCGAGACCGCGTCCAGCAAAACAGACAAAGGAGTTTCATAAGCACTTCACCGAAAACCCTTTCAGCCGCACCTGCAACGTGTGCAAGCGACTGCGGTTCACAAGTGCAGTGACTGGCGTCTCTGAAAGGGTGACCAGTCTACTCCTCCAAGAGTTCTCAGGCGAGGACGCGGCTCACTTTAGGGCCTGCTCCGCTTGCCGTTTCTCTCTGTCGGCTAGGAAGGAGCCCCCGCTATCCAGGAGCAATGGTTTTTATTTCTTCCTTCTTCACTTCTGTACAATTTTTAGATAGGGCCATTCTTGAGGAAGCTGCAGCACGGCGCGCTCTTACATCCTCTCCGGCTCCAATTTTTTTTGTTCCGATATGACTAATGCCCGAAATTATGGTGCCGGAGTTGCTGCCGCAACAGAAACGGCAAAGCTGCTTCTAGCTTGACGCTGCAGCACATTGTTACACTGCATTTTCCCCAATAATGGGAAAAAGGGGCTTTCTTTGTGTGTGTGTGTTCTTTTTGGTTTTGTTGTATGATTGATTATATAATATTCCCCTCTTTAACGCTCAAGAGGGTCTTTCCGGTTCATAAATAAACAAATAAATAAATCATGCGCACGAGAGTGCCGAAGCTCAAGCATTGGGCAAGGACTAGGCTACCTAACATGTAAATGAACCTAAATATACTACAGTGGCATTGGAGGAATGGGGTTTGCCCTTCACGACAAACTCCCTTCCTCCAATGCCTGCTGCAGGACTGGAACCAGACTTTCTTAAAAAAAGGCAAGTCTTACCAAACAGTGGGCACCTTTGTAGGGTCGAAAGCATGAACGTTGGTCACATCAATGGGTACACACACTCGTCCAGTTTTCGGGTGCACACAGAATGGTGCCTTCAGAAGGTGCTGGACGCCTTTTGTGACTGCAATGTCCAGCCGAGGGTAGCAGAGCTCTAGCATCACTTCCTCAACAAGAAACTGGCACTTCAGGTTCTGGAAAAGAGTCATCCGTAAGCTCTGAACTGCACACAATGCACCAGTTTAACGAACTCCTTAAGTGTAACTTTTTGCTACAAATTTTATTTTCCTGAGGAAGCTATTAGATTTACAGTATGATGCCATGCATAGAAATTTAGCTGCAATACTAAATGGGCTCTTGAATGATGCAAACATCAAAGCAGACTTCAATTCCAATGCAACATTTAATTCATCAAACACAACTGTTTTCTAAAGATTGGTCGAAACCGGGTAAAGATATGGCTATATCTCTGAAAAATCGCAGAAGGATTCACGAGAATTGCCACGCCTGCGAGCGCGTGTCGGACCTGTGGAAGCAGCCATGGCAGTCACAAACGACGACGTGCCGTCAGCTTCACACTCTACTTAAAAATCGCTGCCACGTGGAAAGAGGAAGGGAAACAAAGAAACCAAAATTGCAGTTTTTAAACTATCTACGGCATGGTGCAGCGAGCATGAGAGCCCAAGCCGGAGTTTTGAAACTTGAAAGAGTTAATGACGCAATAGCATAAATATAATGGACGAGTAGACGACGTAGGCAGTTATATATTTATTTTAATTAAAGCCTTTAAGGCTCAGGGGGCATTGAAGGAACAAGTCTGTGTCAACATCTCGTACTTGATCCTTCTCTTTACACCGTCTTTTTAAAGGGATGGTGAACCGAAATTCGGATTTCAGAAAAACAATGCAGGAGATGTAGGCGGGACGCTACAATCCCTACAACACTACTCGTAAGGCGATATCTCGAATGGACGGCCGTATTTAGAGAAAAAGAGGTCGAGATTGAACAAGGCCGACGAGGCGCGTGACGTCAAGATACCTAGTTTCCTTCTTCTTCGCTTCGCTCCCTCAAAGCGGCGATGCAAAGGAGACGCGAGGCCGTTCCCTCTCCTTCTCGGAGAAACATGACATCAACAAACCTGTCAAATGCGCCTCCTTTTCTTGAAAAATATGGTCATCCGTTTGAGATATCGCTGTATGAGTGATGTTTTGGTGTTTGTAGCATCCCGTTGCACGCTTCTGCCGCGTGGTTTGTGGAATCAAGATTTCGGTTCAGCATCCCTTTAAGGGGATTCAGCAACACATTCCCACTGTTTTGGAACTTGCACGACCTAGTGCAAACTAGCATGCGAGACTCTAGTGAGACAAGAAAAATACAATCAACTCTGTTATTTTCATTGCATTGGATGGAATAAGTTTAAACTTTCCAAGTGACCTTTCTCTTTTGTTGGTGACAGAGTTGACATAGACCAACAAAGAACCAAAACAACAATGGTGTGCAAGACACCATGAGCAATGCTTGTTATTGTCAAGGCAGCCAGGAATTTGCACTGTTATGAAGCGGTGGACGACCCGCAGATTTATAGGAGCTTCAGGTGAAGATCTGAGCAAGAGTCATATGCTCTAAAGCAGGGGTCTCCAAACCCCGGCCCGCGGAGGTCTTACGAGCGGCCCGTGACTGCCCGTGGTCCTTCTAATGAAGCCCGTGGCCCGCTTCCAGCAAGTCCGCTCTACCGGCGCCCAAAGTAAAAAAACGGCGCCGCACACCAACCGCGCAAACTAAGACACCACGAAGAACAAGAGACTGCCTCTTGTAAAGCAGGTCCTCTCGCCATATTATTCATTGGACATCGAAATCACCAGCAACACTATTCTTAGTCCCCCGATTCATATCTGTGTAACTAATCGTATGCTGCAACGAAAAGGAATTGCAGCATACGATTGATTTTATGACAGCATAATTATATGACTATTGCATATTGTCAGCATCAGTTCTACCGTTCTGATTAGTGTTGGGCCCTTTGTGAACATGCCAAAGTTCCTAGGCGCTTCGATTGACGAGTTTTATTTGTCCCAATAATTGTGTAATGCTATTCTTAGCTAAATTACATTTTAATATAAAGTATATGTATTCATGATTGTCTTAGATTCTTTTTTCATGGCTACTCTAAACAATTTTGTATTTAAATGATTATATATGATATTTATTTGCTGTTCCCTTATTTATATTTACTTATTTATTTCCCAGCCCTTGAGACCGCGACAGATCCCCAATCCGGCCCCGTAGCCAAAAAGTTTGGAGACCCCTAGTCTAAAGCATCAGAAGGGAGCATGTGTACTTTTTTTCAGTCAGTCTCGCCTCTGAATGCCAATGTTGTCGCTATCCCACTCTTTGCCAACATGATCAGCATAATGTCATTAACGCTTGTGCTTGTCACCGATTCATGATTTTGATGCTCCATTCAAAACAGCCTCTAGTTTATCTTCTTGCAGGGCCCTTAAGCGATAGTTGCCGCGCGCGCAGCTGGCCAAGTAGGCAGCGCGCGCGTGGCCTAACGGTTATCGCGCCTGCCTTCCACGCAGAAGGCCAGGGTTCGATTCCTGGCCGCGCCTACACATTTTTGTTGACGATGTAGTGTGATGTTCTAGCAAATTCGAGAGCCGCCTTGCTACATTCGAGGTTAGAATGTTCTACGGACCGAACCTTCTACGCCGAATGTTCCGGAAGCCCACGCGTGTACAAAAGGGGCTCCGCCTGGCAAGCCGAGTCAGTTTCGCCCCAGCGTTCGACTCTGCTCTTTCGCCGACTTCGACGCCCGCGACGCTCTACTGTCGTCTTTTGTTTCCTTCTTTATTTTAGGCACAAGTTCGTTCCCGATTAAACGTTTAGTTTACTCAGTTACTCACCGCCTCATCACTTGTCATTCATGACAATATGAGCCTACTAGACTAAGTTACAACATTATTTCAATGACTTACCTTGCGCTTTAGCCTTTCTACTGCATCCACAAACTCTGCCCAACGCTGCTCGGATGATGTAGGTGACAGGACACAATTCCTCATTTCTTCTTTACTAGCTGCAAGCACATTAAGTAAAACCTCCACAAGCAAAGGAAGTAAAGCATGCAACACGGTATAGCAGGAATTCACAACAAAATGAGAGCTCTTCACACAAAGCAAAATTTTCAATACAGTTTTCACCCAAGGCATAATTTAAGGTTCCCAGATGTTTCAGTTAAGCATCAGTACACAAATGCGCTTTAGAAGCTAGTCAAAACTTTAAAATAGTTCCTTTTGAGATATTAAGGCTCTAATGGAAAGAAAGTGGCACTCTGCTAAAGCAAGTCTGCAGCATTAAATGGCATGCAATGACCCTGCCAAAAAAAGTGACCCTTTTCAGGCACCAAAAGATACATTCATCGGGGCAATTATTGATCACACCATGCCAGAACTTGTCGTCTTCGAGTATCCTTTGGTTTTCAAGTGTCAGAGTAGAAAAGGATTTCTTGAGGATCTTCAGGGATGCCCTGTAAGATGTGAGAAAAATATCCCAACTGTCTCCAGTAAAGGCTCGTTCTCACACTTGTAACCGAGAACGACCGAGAGAGACAAGACCGGTTTTAAGCTTCTTCCGACGTCTTAGGACCGGGTGCGCTGCTGTGGAGCTGGTCCTAAGACGTCGTAAGAGGCTTAAAAACCAGCCTTGTCTCCCTCCGTCCTACTCGGTTGCAAGTGTGTGAATGGTAGCTTAGGCACAAGTCCTACAGCTTACTTTATGCTTGGATGGATGGTTTTAAATATTGATACTTTCTTGCTGCTGTGGGCACCCCCTGAAAATTAAATGAATACATTTTGTGACAGTCACATATGGGTGGTTTCATTTGGATTCAGGTGCAGTGCAGACAGTATGTGATGCAATGCTTCACATTTCAAAGTTGAGACATGCTTCATTTCTAAAGGCCCAGTCAGTCTTGCGACCTCTTAGAACTGGTTGCCTTGAAACCTCTTACAACGAGAGGACACACTGGCGCCATCTACTGGGTAGCAGTGTAAACTTGGCGGTCCGCCATATTTTCTATTTCTCTCGTGCATTATCCTTTCTTTCTTGGCTCGAAAAACTTTCGTCAACGTTATAAACGAGCCTTTCTCATAGGTATTACGCACATTTGACCTCAGAAATCTTGCAAAACCTTCGCTCTTGTGAAATGCAGTTCCAGGGTCACCGCATAGATGGCGCCAGAATGCCAGTGTGTTCCCTCGTCCCAAGTAAGAAATTTTAAGAGGTTTCAATAGGTCTCGTCTGGTCTCTCTCGGTCATACTCGGTTGCAAGAGTGTGAACGGGCCTTAAAAAGGCACTGACACATCAAAATCATTTTTTTTTTATTATCCGAACGATTGAAAACGATGCCGGGACATTACTCTCAAAATTTGAAACTAGGGAATTCAGTATTTGTGAATTAAAAAACAATTTCCAAATGCCGAATTTGAAGTTCCCGCGCGATCCGCGCCAGTGCAGTGAGTCAAATTTTGCGGTCTCCTGCGACTCGACTTTCTTTCGGACCTCCGCTCCACGCTATGAAGCAAAGCGCCGTTGCCACAGCGACCCGAAGCGAGGAGGAGGTGAGCAGGCGGGATAGAAGGGAGCCGGCGCGGTAAAAAACCGGTTTCTTCCCCGACTCGCCGATCTGCTCGAGCGCTGCCAAGTTTTCCAAGGGGGATACAAATCCAGGAAGCGACATCACACTGAACTCTGATTTTTGGTATTTCAAAAGAGAGGCCGTAGTGTGTTCGCAATTGCGTTAAAAAACATGTTTTACGATTGCCATTATTAAACGTTATAGAAATGTCGCCTACAAAGCTTCTAAATTTCTTGATTTTTGACGTCACCGGTCAAAAGAAGGAGGAGGCGAGAAGCAGGAGAATGAAACAACAAAAATAAAAGGGCGCGCGCGCAAAAGAATTTTTTTTGCTATGCGTTTTTTTTTGTGTCTATGAACAACTTGCATTGTTTTAGACCAGGGGTTCTCAAACTGGGTTCCGGGGAACACAGGGGTTCCACGAGCTGGTCTCATGGGTTCCGCAAACATCTAAATTGCAACCCCCCTCCCCTTCCCCCCCAATGCCGCAGGCTGCGCGGCAGGACCATGCACAGCGCCTTCATCTCACTTTGTACTGACATTGCGATTGATATGGTGGGGATATATGGGAAGCAACACAAGCGAAATTGCCTACAATTGTGCATCTGTTGCCTCTCGGTCGGCAAATATGGAGGTGGGGGGAGGGGGGGGATGTTCCGCGGCAGTTTTTGAGGCTTCCTGGGGTTCCGTGAGGCCAAAAAGTTTGAGAACCCCTGTTTTAGACAATAAAAAAATACGACCTTTGGGGTGTCAGTGCCCCTTTAAGAAATAAAATCTCAAAAGAAGTGGTGAAAGACAGCACATTTTTTTTTATGAACGCCATATGAATGAGCGTGGCGGCATATGTCCCTTCATTTTTCAAGGGAAAGGAAAGAACCCTAAAAGCGTTCGGTTTGCCATGTTAGTTGCACACCGCAGAAGTTGTAGTTCGAAGAAACCAGTAAGTAGAAATAACCGTCAGTACCCAACAATGGCAACACTTGCAAGCTATGTATAAGGTTAATTTGAACCGCCGAAAAGCATATATCTGCATCACCAGCAATGCACTCCGCTGTCATGGAGGGAGCTCACACGCAGAATTGGACTTCATCTACCTATAAGGATACAAATATTTTTTTTTTTAGAACGACGTAAGAAGAATGGAACTGGTGTTTGGTGCTGTGATAAGTATGACGCCATGAGCTGCAGGTTAACAGTTTTGACAAACCCACTTTGTAGGATCTGCGAGTCCACATGTGCTTCGAATCAACAAAAGCTTTGGTTCAATGCTGACTGAAAAAAGCCGTCGCTTCAAATGTTTTGCCATGTGACTGATATTTTCTGCTTGTTTTCACTTCTAACGTCGCGGGACGTTAAAAGTGAAATATCATATAAAAATTATCACAGCTGAAACCTCCCGAACTCTTGGATATATTAGACGAAACCTAAAATCCGCTATATCTCATCTAAAGAAACTGGCACATGAAAGTTACGCAAGGTCTAAACAGGAGTATGTGGCATCAGTCTGGAACCTTCATCAAATCTACCTTATTGACAACCTCAGATCAGTTCAGAACCAGGCTACAAGATTCATCCTATCCGACTACAACCGCACCTCCAGGGTCTCCGCCCTAAAATGCCAGCTAAAGCTTCCATCATTGCTCGCCACAAAATTGCTTGCCTCTCAATTTTTCACAAAATCCACTACTATCATCCTACGCTCCGCAACACACTACTACATCCTGCCCTCAGGTCATCTGCCCCACTCAGCAATCCCCGACAATCGCCGCATATCTGGTAGCACTAACACATTTAACCACTCCTTTTCCCTGACGATTGTTGGCTGGAACGACCTGCCCCACTCCATTGTTTCACTAGAAAGCTCCGATGAAATCTCACTTAGGCGTATACTGTATGTTTTCCTAATTATTATTTTTGTCTGAGTGTTGTTACATACAATTTTACTAGCTAGTATGTGTATTTTTACTCATCTCAACAGTGTTGTATTGGCAGTATAACCACACCATAAGGAAGTAAATGCTTCTCATCCATGAATCATGTAAAATGGTGAGTACTGCATGGTCTCGAGGACAACAGTGTTATACGTGGCTTGCATATAACGTCACTTCCGATGACCTCCAGAGAAAAGGGGAAGAAGGAGCTCCCCTCTTATCAGGATCCTCCTTTGTGCCTCCTGGATTCGCACAGGCGTCGCTATTCTCCTCCCAGAAGATTATAGAAGATTATCCCGTCACTCAAAATTCTTACAAAAGCAGCTTCCCTCTTCTCCTTTTAAATGGTGATCAAAAGTATGCGATGTGACGTCAGTGCAAGGAGCCTATACACATGTCACGAAAGGAAGTATCTCGTCCCAGTTTTGCTGATCCTGCTGAATATACATTGCAAGCATTGAGGAAAGTGTATGGTTAAATTGTTCTATCATATCATTGGTTTGAGGATGGTATGCAGTGGAGGTGCAGTGGATGGTTCTACAACGTCGGAGATGTACTACAGATGACAGAAAGGTCTCTACCCCAATCTCTTACAAGCTTTCGGGGGATCCATGATGTAGAACAATATTGTGGAGAAAGAACAATGCGGTTTCTTCGGTATTTGCCATGCTCAGGGCCTTTGTCTCCACATACCGGAAAGATGGTCAATGGCATTAACAACCCAACGTTTTCCATATGTGGACTTCAGAAAAGATCCAAGTAGGTCGATTCTAATTCTCTCAAAAGGGTGATTCGGAGGTCGTAATGGGTGGAAGGTAGCGAGCAGGAACGAGTGTGGGAATCTTGCATGCATTGACAGGGACCACATGATTTCATGCACCGACGTATGCTGCAGTACAACCCGAACCAAAAGAAACGAGGACGCACACGGCTTTAAGTGCAAAATACACCTAAGTGTCCAGCAGTGGGGTCGTCATGAAGCGACCGAAGAATATCATTACAAAGGTGTTTGGGGATCACAAGAAGAAGGGATTGTACTGCTGGCTCATAGTTTTGCCGATAAAGAGTATGGACAACTAGCACATAAAGGTTGTTCATCTTGGTGCCTTGACTTCAAAGTATATTGTTGGCCATAAGTTGGATAATGTTTGTTTTTCATACATAGTGGAACCTGAGACTGAGGTATGCAAGGAAAACTTCGAGGACGAGAAAAGAGGACTAGACAGACAGACGGTGTCTAGTCCTCTTTTCTCGTCCTCGAAGTTTTCCTTGCATACCTCAGTCTCAGGTTCCACTATGTATGATCTACACCAGCTCGCCTGCACTTTGACCATCTTTTCGTTAATGTTTGTTTGTTTGTTTATACCTTTATTTAAAACATAACAGTACAGAGATGTCTCAGGGGACATGTGTCGCAACTTGGGATCTCGATGTTGTTCAGTGGCTATATCAATCACTGGAACAAGTGTGGAAATAGGAAAGTCCACGGTGTCATCGGTGTCAACAGCACGCTGGAGGGGACAGCGGGACAGCGCATCTGCGTCCTGGTGAGCGTGACCAGCTTTATATACAATTTCGACGTTGTATTCTTGTAGACAAAGAGACGACCCGAAGGATCTTTTATGTTGGTTAGCCAACATAGGGCATGGTGGTCGGTGACAACACGAAAGGGTTGTCCAAAAAGATATGGTCGGAATTTCGTTATGGCCCATATAATGGCGAGACACTCTTTCTCTGTTGTGAAGTAGTTGACCTCTGACTTTGTTAGTGTTTGGCTGGCGTACACGATAACATGCTCCCGGCCTTGATACTTTTGGATGAGGACTGCTCCGATCCCAAATCCACTGGCATTGGAATGTATTACGGTTGGATAATGGGGATCAAAATGACGTAGGTTGGATTGTGGGTTAAAGAGAGCTTTAAGGATTGAAAGGAATTTTCTTGGAGAGTTTTTCGAGAAAAAGAAAGTGAGAGGTGCAGCATGATCAGCAAAAGCTTTGATAAAACGACAGAAATAGAAGCAGAGGCCAAGGAAACTGCGTAATTGATTTACATCAAGGGCGAGAAAACTCGGTGACAGCTCTTATTTTCTCAGGATCAGGGTGTGTGCCGTCAGCACCGACAGTGTGACTCAGATCTGGATTTGATGGGAAGCTAGACGGCACTTCTTTGAATTTAGTTGTAGACCAACCATTCTAACGCACTGGAGTGCTGACTTCAAGCAAAGAAGGTGTTCACCGAATGTCGCAGAAAAAATGACTACATTGTTTAAATAACAAAGGCATGTTTGCCACTTCAGGGCCTGCGGTAAAGCATCATCATTCTTTCGAATGTTGCTGGGGCGTTACATAACCAAAAGGCATTACCTTAAATTCATATAGTTCGTCGGGAGCAATAAAAGCTGTTTTTTCGCGATTGCATTCACTACTGTTTTTTTGCCAGCACCCTGACCATAACTCTAAAGACGAAAGATATATTTGGAACCTTGCAGACAGTCCAATGCGTTGTCTATCCATGGGAGAAGATAGATATCCTTTAATCGCCGGTAGTTGACACAGAATCTCCAGAATCCATCTTTCTTTTTGATTAAAACAACGAGCGAGGACCAAGAACTAGAGGAAGGTGATATAACATCTTTCTGAAGCATGCCTTAAACGTGCTTATCAATCAACATAAGCTCAGATGGAGAAACACGGTAGGGTCTGTGGTGGACTAGCGAAGCATCACCGGTGTTGATGCGATGTTTGACAAAAATGGCAGACGGTAAAGGCTTATCTTCAAGATCAAAACATGAAGTGTTGTCCTTCAGTAAAATTAATAATTGATGTTGTTGCTCCTATGACAATTTATAATCAAACAAGGGTAATAAACCAGAGACACCTCTATACGACGAGAAACACGTGGTTGGTAGGTTTTGTGGGAATGTGCCGAGGGTAGCAATAAGAGTGTTGGACAGCGTTTGAACAAAAGCGACACATGTTTTAGGTCGTAAACGCTGTGTTTCGTTTGAAATATTCGTGATAGGGGCACCGGTTAAACTATTGCTCAATGTGAGTATTGAAAAAGGTAGGGCTAGTCCTTTCTGAAGCAACAAATCACAATGTGGTTCAATATAAACATCTGGCTGTTGTTCAAAACAAGACTCACTTTGTAACGTTACAAAGACAGACGTCGGTGGTGGAATCACATAGTCAAAAGCCGCGCTATAATTTCGTTACAGCTGGCAATATCTCTGGTTCACAGTAAAATTCTGTGACTGCGTGAATGTTAAGCATGCCGGTGCCACAATCAATGAGGGCTTTGCACTGCGACAATAAGTCTGAACCTAATATAAAATTATTTTGTACAAGCGGCACGGCGAGAAAAGAGCACGATCCGCACCTCGCAATAGTCTTCCGTCGGGAGGGGGAGGGGGAGGGGGGGGGGGTGCGGGTGCCAACTTCCCTTCATCACTGATAGTGTGGCACCTGTGTCAATTAAGGCTGAAAAAGATTTTGTACGGACGGTGATTAAAACAAAGTTTCATGGATGTGACAGAGGCTTACAGATATTTGATGAAGCGGCATGAGATCCTAAAGCCGCGGCGTCTAGTTTCCCATGTGAGAGTAGGACGTGGAAGGTTGATCCAAAGGCCTGAATGACATGGACGAGCGTGGGTAGGGCGACGGGTTTCGCCTGCGTAGGGACGGTCTGGGAGAAGGGGGGTTGGGGACGAGCAGGGGAAGTCTGATTGGCGTACTGATCTCCGTAAGGTCATGGAGTGTATGCTGGCCGAAAGTAGAAGTAGGAGCGAGGTCCGTACATGTACCCCTGATTCGCTTGTTACTCAGCAATTCGACCGTGACAAAATCTAGCTGTATGGCCGCGAATACCACAGTGAAAGCGAGTGGGGCGTCGTCGGATGACTGGAGACCACTGATCGGCAATGGGATTTGGTCTTGGTGGTCTTTGGTATGGTGGGCTGGAAAAGGGAGGCTGATAAGAGGCATGTGGTTGCGAGATCGGATCAGCTCTCGAACGAAAAGTCATGGCGATAGAAGAGACCTGTGAAGTAGCTGATGAAAGCTCCTCTCGTATGACATCGCGCAAAGATAGGCGGGTGGTGTTGTCGATGAATCGTTGAGTGCGGTAGAACAATCGGGAAACATAAGGTGCAGCTGCTCACGACTGGTGTTTCGTATAAGGGTTCGGACGCTGTCGGTTAAGGGGGCTTGCGATGAAGGTGCCATGAGGGGAGTGGTGGTTGGAATCGCTGCTGCCGTCGGGATGCGAGTGCGTTTGGTCTCGTTGAGGCGACGGCATGCCTCAATAATACCGCTGACTGTCGTCGCAATCCGGGCCATTAGATATTTAAACCCGTCTTTGATGCCTTTTAAAACATGTCAGACTCTGTCATGGTGGTGCTGGCCAGTTTGCACAGCACCAGTATGTCCTCAATGTATGTAATGTTTTTGGTCGTAATTTAATTACAATGTACATTACAATTACATTACTTTTAGGAAACGGACAACTGTTTCCTAAAAGTCATTTAAGCGTGCAGCTCAAACCTTAGTATTATTAGCAATTCATTTTCAGCCAACTCAAGCTATAGCATATGTTTTTGCGGGTTTCATTTCGCATGTTTTAAAAGCATTCTTGGGTATGTAATGTAGTTTTCTTCAGGGCCTTGTGCTCGGAAGGTAAAGTGTCCCTCGGCTAGTTGTTTTCATTGTGCCGAGAGCGTGAACACTTCAAGGAATTTCTCCTTAAAGCGGTCCCACAAGGCAAAGGCATCTTCGTTCTTGAAGTCATTGCGGTGTCCTTGAGGTGGGAATTGACGTTCGTAATCTTGAGAGTGTCATCCGATCGGTCGTGGCAGCTCACTCTGTTGTAGCCGCAGAGCCATTCAATGACATCTTGATCTGCAGAGTCAGAGTACAGGGGTGGGTCCCGCTGGCGGATGGTAAAAATTGGGGCCAGCATTGTTCCAGAGGTCTGCAAGGAGGGCTGCAGCTGCTGGCCCGATCGGAGTTCCGTGTTGATGCCTCCACCTCCACCAAATATTATGCGATGTTGAGTGTGGACAAATACGTCTGTTAGAATGTGCACTATTTTTGTGACAGCTTCGTCTTTCTCCTCTATTCACAATCGGTCAGTGTCCAACAAACAAAACGTAATAATATTCCTTAATTTTTCCTCAGCATTCATTAACGCGATCAAGCATCAGTATAACGCGATCAAGCATCAGTAGAGTGTCACTTTCGGTAAAATATTTTTATTCTGTAGGACACCCAATAGCTAGGCAACTAAGCTCAAATTTGACCCAAAGAATATACGTAGGATCATACATAAGCAGCATATTCGTCAAAATGACTCTGCAATTTATACTAAAACCTGAATTTAAATATAAATATCAGCTGCTTACTGGGACGCCAGCGGCTTACATGTTCCTTAGCTCAAGACGCACGTGCTTCATTTTTAGTCGTTTTTGTGCAGCCTATGCTGTTGTACGAGCTGACGACTGGAGATGCGGATGCACACAAACGGTCAATCTCGCGGACAGAGAAAACGCAAGGTCGAGGCATGCAAGTTAGCTGAGAATTACGCTCGGTTGCACAATTCTGTAGCCATCGCCGCCATCGTTAGCCGATCAAAACTGATTAAAGCTAATTACCACCGCTCCGGAGCCCATAATTCGGTCTCAACCGAAATCTTCAAAACCAAAAGTTTGATATGAAAAGAATACAGAGCAGTGGGAAAATAAAACTATGCTCTGTAGTTCAGGTGCACCGGCTCCACTTAACCTCGCAGTCTAAACATCTAAAAAATAGGGCATTAAACCAAGAAAATCCATTAAACTGTATGCGCCTCCCGTTCAGCCGGCCTGGCCGACCAGACCTGTTCCCAGCCACCATGTTTGTTCGGAAGTGGCGCCCCCTATAGGTCGCTGGAGTCGCAAATATGGCAAGTCTGACTCAAGCAAACGCCACTTAGCAAGTCTGACTCAAGCAAACACCACTCCAAAATTCTTTGGTAATTAATTTTCTCAGAAGTCTGGGTGGGTGCTCATTCTATACTTGAGAGTAAGTAATACATCATGGAGGCTTCCTCGTGAGTGAGAGTAAATCAAATGCTAATTCCAAAAAGCGTGATGGTCACTCCCCCTTTTAAATGTGTTACTGTAATCGGCATCCTACAATAGATATTTGACTCCACATGCAACAGAAAGATGTCAGGTTCCCCGTTTAGTTGCTGGCTTTGCTCAGCATGTCCCCTCCCTCGCCACCACCGACAAAATTAATGTGGCAACTGCTGTCACAGACAAATAAAAGTCAACAAACAATTGCTGGGCAATAAAGTGAAAGATTGTTCACATCACCTTGATGACGCTGACATAGTTGGCAATGGCTGAACGAGCAGACGAGTGCAGCTTGCGCGCTTTCGCGTCACAGACCCAACAGTGCACCCCACGGCGACCAGAATAAACCCATAGGATGTGTTCAAATCCAAAGTCCTCTGAAAGGTACATATTATGAGCTTTTCGAAGACAAACCTAGATGTCAATGTCGTATGGCGACGATGTAGGGAATATACCTCTCAAAGTTCGGTCCAATATTTGCATGGCCAAAGTCATAAAAAGCCAGCAGTTGTTGCAGATGTCGGCGCCCTGGCAGCATGTTCGCACTTCGTCGTAGTCTGTCATATCGATGTCAAACACCAGTTCCTTTTCTCGGGGAGCAAACGTTGACTCATGATGGTGGAGCTTAGGCTAGGGACAGACAAAATAGGTGCACACCGCTCACTCCACTGCTTCTAGCAGATCATCTTGCCAGCTTAAATTTGCAATATTTGAGAGAAAAAATTACTTTTCTTTTGTATCTATTGTGGTTTAAGAACTAATAGTGCACATTCCTGCAAATCTTTATTGCAATATCTAAAATATTTATGGAGAACTAAAACATTTTCCGTAAGCTGACGATGCAAAATCATGTTTTGGAAATGTGAAACTTCTGTTTCCTATTTTCTAGCGGTAGCTCCGCACCGGTACGCCCTAGAATGATGACTATACTCTCGTTGGAAAGAGCATTTCTTCACAGTTTCAGTACATTAAACATATCTGTTCAAGAGTCAACACTATTCGGGTAAGAACACCATAGAAGTCCAGCTTTCACATAAAAGAGGCTATGCATATGGCCAAGAATCGAAAAGCCCGCCCTGATTGAACAGAAAACTAATTAAAACCAAGATTCGTTTATAAAAAGTCACGTGGGTTTGTCTGCTCTGTATTTCGATGACGCTTGCCCTGCTTATAATTGCTGACACTGGTTCGTGTATTGCAAGCGTATCTAATTCCTCACTCATTTCATAATCAAAAACCACATGTTGACAAAAAAATTACTGAAGAAAGTGTTTTAAGCTCAGCCTCACTTAGCAATTAAGGCCATGCAGGAGATTGGGTGTAAGCAGAAGGCACCACCTATGGTCTTTGTGCCTTTTAGTTGCTACCACCACCAGTAAAATCAAATGTAATGGTGTGGAAACTTCAGGTTGTTCTCAGTTTCACTTTTTTGCAGAAACTTTTGTTTTACGAAATCTATCATTTCAATGAATTGCGGAATTTATTCTTCACTGTGGATGTTTCTGAACTGAAATTTAATGAGGAATGCTGCAATATTAATTTTTTTCCTTAAATAAAGTTCTTATTGCCAAAAGTAGGGTTTTGATGAGGATAAAATGCCACATTATGTGTAATGCTTTTCAAATTGTAATTTTACATTAAAAAAAGCGCAGATCTCAAAGTAAAAATAGATAGCCGCCCCGCCCCCCCCCTCCCCCAATATGTTCTAGTTACGGCTGAAGCTTAGAAATGCTCAATATTTTGCAGCAATTTTATATGATAGATTTCCTTGCCAACTGAGGCGACTTACAACGCATGTATGGCGTTTCATCTCCTACGGAGATGAAACGCCATACGGTGCATTTAGTCAAGAAGATGAATATACCTTTAAATTTCATCAAGATTGAGCGACCAGTTTAAAGCCAACAGTTGAAGGTGGTGTCACCCCAAATACACCGGTGATGGAATGCCTTCGCACCTCTAAACCGTTGTGCGAGGCCCAATAACGAAACGGGAATGTAAAATCTTACATTGTGATTGTAGATGGCCCCTATGTCGATCTTGTGGGGATTCTTGTCTCTGAGCGCTTTTTCCAAGTCTTTTTGCTCAGAGAATGATTGGAACCGCAGGTAGACGTCGTCTTCGAGCGTGAACGATATTTCACGGTTTTGACCCATCGTCTTGTCCACTGAAGAGCAATACCGAACAAAGCGATTAATTAAACACTTGCACAACATGCATGGCTCCAAAAAAAGAAAAAAGCAAGGTGATTTTTGGAGTTTTTTAACACGCTCGATGTTTTGGTGCAGTCAGCGCACTGGACCAAGTGGACTCCGGATGATTGAGTTTATTCCTTACCACCTCCATAGGTCAGCCACTTGTAAAATGTACTTGAAGGAAATAGCTTGCTGTAGTACAGAGGTAAATAATCGCTGAAATGCTTGGGGTCGTAACGGTCATGACCTTGTTCACTGGGTTTTGACAATGCCATAATCACCTCCGCAAAACGAATCCTCCTCGCAAACACGCTACGCTCGCTACCGAACGTACCAAATTGACCGAACCTGACCGAACCAACCGAACCCACTGCCACCTTTTTTCGCCAACTTCGCGCGCTTTTGATTACAGGGTTGCTGGCATTTAATTGTTCTCGCTCTAAAGAACATTCTACCATGCTCAGTTTAATCAACGTTACTAGAAACGGTGGTTGAAACCCTGGTTGTTTAAACATATCACCGTTTAATTTATTCTGACATCTCATTCATTTAAAATATTGCAATTAAAAGGATGCGAGCAGGCGGCGACTGGACAGGCAACTGGCCGAAATGACATTCCGTAACGTACGTAACTTGGATATACGGCATGGCGGATTGTACGGTGTTAGGGAATTCGGCCCTTGAGGTCTCGGGGTCTACAGATAGTGCTTCTGGCGGTTCAGAATCATTTCACGCTCACAGAACGGATGACCATAGTCTGCTTAAGGTATGTCAAGTGTAGTTTGCCTTGTCTTTAGAAACTAGTGTACTGTCAGCAGGATGTGTGGCTGCGTCACAAAGCTACAAGGCTTACGCAGCTAGCGTTCCGAACGCCAAAACATCGCGTTAACATCGCGTTTTGAAGCGTCTTTTATAATCGGTCAGATCTCTGAAGAGTTGTTCGTTGATAGTAAGTTGTGTTATCTGGCGTTCTTAAGTGCTATGTCGGTAGGGCGGCACCCGATGCAGGCATCTCCGATATATGAATTTAGCTGAACATGTAGAAGTGCATGGGCATGGCATGTGTCGAATGCTGTCTTCTTGGAACCTGTCACGTCCTTACCTTGCCAATCACGTATTCTGAAATAATAACTTAGGTCATTTCAACACCAGGCTCCCCCGGTTTTGAAGATCGTGACTTGTACCGGAAGCCATTCAACGTCTTCCAGAAAGCGTGCATATCTTTCTTTACAGATCTTTTAACGCTAGAAGATATGTATTGTTCGTGAACTTTTTTCTTCTTTACATATCTTTTGTCGCTAGAAAATACGTACTGTTCGTGAACCTTTTTTTTTTTTTTTAGCTAAAACAGAGGCCTCATTTTTGGGTTTTCGTGCATATCGTGAAACTGCCATAAAGAGAAAAGAATGATTTGTGTTGAAGCCGCTGCTTGCATGCTGTGGTAACATACCAAGTTTACAACAGAGAATCCCTTCCATTACAAACCCGAGACGAGGAACGATAGAAAAAACGGACACAACACACAAGGTCTGAAATTCAACTTTTAGGTGTCAACAGTCTGCTTTATATTGCAAAACACGAGTAATGACTAATGAGTGAGTATATTGAGAAAATAAGGTGCAAAGAGGAAATGCGGAACGAGAGGTTAGCCTCCCAGTGTGGGGTCATATTTGTCATTCCGCTCGGGGAGAGGGAAACCAAGCGTGGTTGAGAGGAGGAAGGGGAGGGCTAGTGCTGGCAGTAGGGGTGGGGTGTATCTCAAAACGTCCCATTCGCATTTGAACCTTGCACATTCCTTCCCATGCTCATTTGGTCCTCGCTTGAACCTTCTCATAAAATCCGAATGAGTTTTTTCGCAACCGGGCCCATTCTCATTTTGCCCGTTCACGCTACAACCGAATGGCACTAGTTTGGCATTCTTCCGTCGTTATGCCTTCGCAGCTTTGTTGGTGAGTTTGGGCCCCCAATATGCTATCGGATATATGAAGGGTCCTTCATTTCCAGGTAAAACCCGATATTTCCCTATATTTTTACCCCAAATATATATTTTTTTTTTGTTAAGCGCGCTTATTGAGTTTGGAACAAAAATTTTGCCATTTTCACGTTTTTTGGCATTGTATGATTGTGGAGCTTATTAAAGAAACTTGTTGAAAGTGTGCACGAGAGAAGCAAATCAAAAAAGTATCAAGTAATACTTTCTGGAGAAGAAAAGGCTCATCTTTGTGAAAGCAATTTCGATTGAGAAAGCGCTATGCCAGACTACTGAATGGCTCGCTGACGTTGCTGTAGCGTTGCAAATGGAAGTTTTTGATGTTGAGAAAACATTCTAATGGTTAAGATATGTCTGAAGACTAGACAGGTCTACTATCAAAACAGAAAACTTTCAGTGACGAAGTGAGCTCTTATACCACGTTTTAATCCAATTATCTGCACATTAATGACTGGTTTGTGTAAATAAAACATTCCATGTCTTAAAATCGATCAGTACCTTTTATTGGCCGAAGGCAACGACCGAGTGCTGGAAGCACAACTTCTGCATTATCTACCTGTCACAACTATGGACCTTTCTAATAATCACTTTCTGTTGTGCACTGCCATCTTTGTCTTCTGGACTGTGGAAGGTGTTCTACACGTGCGCAGTAGCTCTTTTTCACGAATTAGGAGATGCCCAGTGATTCGTCATTTTTCGCCTGGGGGGATAAGCGCTGGAAGGATCTATAGGCGAGGATAGATTACCGTAAAATACCGGGCGAGCGCCAACTCAAAATTTAGTGATAATCGCGAAAAAAATGGGGGATGGGCGCTTGTCCGGTCATCAATTTTACATGTCAATGTACTGTGCACATTTTCTCAGATCTTACAAATTTGGGTATGGGCGGATGCGCGGTATTCTACGTTAAAGCTCCATCCCCAACACCTTTTTTTTTTTTTTTTGGGGCAATTTCTTTGGGCAAGTATTAACACAGAATGTGTTTTATCGGCCTATTTTCATGGAGATCTCTGTTGTCTTAGTGCAGGGGTCTCTAAACTTTTAGCTCAGGGGTTGCATTTAGGATCTGTTTGAGTCTTGAGGGCCAAATAATAAATAATAAAATAAATAAAACTTAAAAAGAAAACAAAAAACTTCAGTAAATAAATCTAGAGAGGGGTCTAAATGTAAAATTAAAGTTAGTTTATAAAAAAAATATGAAGTGGTTTAATAAGCACTTTATTTTTTTAATTCAATATTCAGTTCATTGTGACATACAAAAATGGTGAACCAGAAAACACGTCAAACATAAATAAAAGGGCAGAGGAAGTTCAGTTTATTCACACAGGGCAGAAGACTACTGAGGATGCTAGAACTGGTGATGGCACTATGCAATGTGCCGAGAAACTGAGGGAATACAATAATAATAATAATACAATACAAAAGGAGGAAACGAGGGCATGAGGGGCAACAGAATGCCTAGCTCTAGTTCGAATGATTAGTGAGTAGACCTGAAGCTAGCTGCCTTTCTTTCCACTGCACTTGTCGAATGCGAATGCACGGTATTTTACGGTATCTACCATATTTCCGCGGGCTATACATGTTTAAAAGTTGGAAATTTTAGGCTGCGGGACAATACAGGAATTTTGTTCTTCAAGATCGGTCGTTATGACGATATGTGACGAATTAAAGAGTATGTTAATGCTGATTTATGTATAATACAAGCTTCTTTGTGAGTTGAGAAAGCAGACATTCATTAAGGTGTGCCGTGTATATGAAGATTTTCATGTCGACTAAGCACCAGGCGTGGACTATGCATGGCGTGCGGACTATCTAAGCAAAAACATTAATTTTTTACCTTAAATTTGCCCCGGCGGTCTATACACTGGGTGCAGACTATAGCCTGGAAAATACAGCACTATGTTACATGACACAGTACTATCAGCTGGGAATCGGAACGGATGCCATGAATTTACTGAGTGTCGTGGCGCCGTTACTTTACGCGCGCTTATCTTTGCTCCGGTAGCAGCAGTGGAAACGAGTAGTGGGCCGGGCGTCATTGGGAGGACCGTGGGCCGGTCGAAAGGCCTCCGCTATCCAGATGTGGCCCGCGATCCGGGGTTTGGCGACCCCTGTTCTACTGTAACGAAAAAGTGACACCGAACAGCATCACGCCTATAGACGTTTGCAAGTACGGCCTCTAGGTGCCGCCATCTTGCTGCTGGTGTGGGTAAATCGTCTGATAGTCAAGCATTGCCGAAGCGTAGCCACGGTTTCCAGACTGGCGCCCAAACAAAGCATTTTCCATCCATGGTGGCCAGACTAGCTCTTGAAGGACGTTTGCCTGCCAACGTGTATTGGGAACCATAGGGGCAAAGTGAGAAGGGCGAAACGAGAACGGGCTCAAATAGTAACCACCCGTTGGGGTTTGAGTCGCGATGAGAGGTTCGTGGCCTTGAGTAAACCAAGGATGGCCTGGAAAACCTTACTCCTGTTCGTTCGTGGTCCTATTCGCATCTCCAGCTCGTTGCTCGCCCTCCCACGGTGGAAACAGGAAGCACTCTTGTGAGGGTCCCCAGTTCTCCTCCTCAGTGGGCATGACGGAACTGATCGCAATCATGGCTTGTGAAATGTCATTTCCGAATGAAAACAACACTTTATTTTCCCAATGTAGTGCTGCAGCCGGTATGGGATTGTACCTTATTAGAGAGTTTTTGTATAACGTATTGAAGCAAACGCAAGCGCTGTGCGTTTGCGTAGTGTTGCATCCACGCTGCACATGCGCATCCTCGCCATGCTTCTGTCCAAGACCGCAATTTCTGCGGGTAAAATGTGCTGTTGTCAACACTTAGCTCGTAAGTGGAGAGGTCTGTTGCCACTGAATGACTTTCTGCATGTTTTGTTGTGAGGAAGTTGCACACTCTTAGCGTGGTTCTTGGTTCTGCACTCTCCACCCAGCTTGCCACATATTACGTAAATGGGCAATGTCTATTGCATAAAAAAATATCTCCTAGTAACCTTTCACAAATGTGCACAACTGTGGAAAGCGAGCCACCATCTGATCTTGCTTGTCAATGCCATCCATCTCAGCGAAGTAGGCAAGAACACATCTCGGCAATGTCCATCTGATTAATGTTCAATTCAGTGATCTTAACTCTGTATTGACGAAATATACAAAAATCGCTTAAAACAATCATTTTAATCATATTCATGTTTAAAGGAGCTGTGCAACAGTTTCAGTGCTTTGCTTAACTAATGTGGGAGTTGGTGTCTCAACCTTTCTGAAGTAAAGAACAAAAACCGCTTCTGCCTTCATGTCCTTGTTTTTATTTTAAAAATGGACAAAGATTAAGGTTTTCGGCGCCTCTCAATTCCTTCACTAACTTCCGAGTAATGTGCGCTGTGATGTCAATGGGAAAGGCGCGGGGTTCTGGTGAAGCTCTCTTTAGAGCCATCAGTGAGCAGCGAGAACTCATCCGCTCGCGACCGCGTGACCACATGCTGGCGGGCGTAGTGCAAACAATATGGTGAAAGGAGGAAAGTCTCATCCGGGTCCGGCCATACCCCGTCCGGCTCTGTCCCCCTCCCCTCCGGCTTCTGGCGGCTGTTCCGCTGCTGACGGTTTTGTGGACCTAGGATAGATGGCGCCACTGAAACTCCGTATAATAAAAGTTTGTCGATGATACCAGGTTTTTGACGCATTTATATTTATGTTGAACGACAAGATTTATAGAAAAGTTACCTTTTATCGAGCAGGTATTCGCACAACTGCTATCTTTCTACAAAATTGAAGTCATGCCGCGTGTTTCTCTTGGCCACCGCTCACTGCTGCAGGTCGAGGAATATTTTAATTTTGCCTCGCTGATTACGCGGCGGAATCTCAACATTTCGAAGGAAGGAGGTGTGTTTTCTGTCCTTTGTGACAAGGTGAACAATGTCAAAAGCAGAAAACGCCAATTCTTTCAACGTTAAAATCATTGCACAGCTCCTTTAACAAGATCAAATAAAAGAACAGAGTTGAAATAAATTTTAAAAACTCTGCGGTAAATTTGCAAGTTATTGCTTTGTTGCCTGTGGACAACACCAGGCAAAAGGCTGTAGGTGGGTCCCTTGTGTAACCTCTATGAAAATTTAATAAAAATCTCCTGGGGGTAAAGCACAAGTGCACATTGCACTTCTTGCACATCAGCCTTGTGATTTCTGCACTTTTAGGGTACTTGCAGTGACCTTTCTTTTTAGAAAACATAGGAAAGTGGCCAAGTGCATCCGATCTAGTTTCCTTAGAGGGGAGAGAAACAGCTGGTCCTCTGCACTCTTTTTTTTTTTTTTTTTTTTTGCCTAGAGCTGGTTTTTACGTTCAGAAACTGACAAAGGCCTCCTCTTTAAAGATGTTTCTACCTTCCCTTCTTGTCTGAGGACAGATGTAATTTCAGACTTGAAAACCAGCTAGGACATCTGGTCTTTGTGCAGTATGTCAACAGCTGTGGCACTGGGATGCCTGCAGTCACGTGGGAGGGTGCCACCTCTAATAGCACCCCCTCCCTTATGCTTTACTTGCTGCTATCTCGGGGAGTAAATGGGCTGGGCTGGGCTATGAGACCTAAGGCCCGAGGCCGAGCTACACCACTGGGCAGGCCCCAATCTGCAGGAATAGTTATACTGTTCCAGGCCCCCCTTTTTTTTCTTTTTTTTTTTTTTGTTCAGATGTTAGCAGCAGAAGAGAAACTGGCAGCATGTGTTGGAACTATCTAAACTGTTTGTCTGGAGGTTGTGTAATCTTCTGGTTCAACATAGGTCACAAAGCTATAGTTGGACGTACTTTAGTGTTGTCCGTAGTGTACTTTCAACACTACATAATTTTCTTCACCCACTGCCATTATGCTGCTAAGTGTGGATAGTGGCCAAGCTTCGTAGCATTGCTTTGTACCATCCATCAAATGCTTAATTCTTGGAACACACGAATGTTGTGTTGTAACCAGGAACTAAAAATATAAATATGGTTGATTTATTTGATTCATGTGTTAATATTCCATGTAAGTTTTCTCCAGCTTGACGATTAAAGGGAAGCTGAAGAGAGGTGAATTCTAGGTAATTTTATCCCTTGATATAGAATATCACATTCATTGTCCCCAATTTTTTTTTTTTTGTATAACAGCAGCGTTTGATTGTTTAGATGAGGTGAGCTATATGTGCATACCGTATGAAACCCAATAGGGCTTTGACATGCTTGTTGGCTCTAGTCCATTTTTGATAGTTTTCGGGGGCGGTCAGGTTGCCTGTGGTTTGAAGGGGGGAGGGAGGGGGGAGGAGGAGGAGGAGGAGGAGGAGGGAGGGAGGAGGGAGGGGGAGGGAGAGGGAGGTGCTGCAGATTTGGGCATTTCCAGAGAAGGTGTCGGAGGCCTACTGCGGACGCCCTGATAGAGCAGTGGGGTCCTTGAAGATGTAACTGAACACGAAAACCTCCGACCAGTCGTTACATCATACCCAGATCTTTCAGCCACCAAACGTGTGTTGCTCATGTGGGAGCATACAATTGCAAGCTTGCCAGGTATATTCCCCCGCACTGACACCAGTCATGACGTCTTTTTCTTACCTTTTTGAAAATAGCAAGAGTGCGCGTGCATAGATTTGAGAGGCGCTGAAGATGCACGAGAGCGGAGATTCCAAAAATTCTGGGTATGATGTCATGCTCCGTGAGGGAAGGGCTTCAGCAGTACTTTGAAAAGGATTTTCTGCAGCCTCCGTGCACAAAATTAAAAATAATCACTCTATTCGTGATCCTGGAGGCCAGATGAAGACGATTTAAGTGTTTTTCCTGAAATACAGAACCGCTTCAGTTTTTCTTTAAAGAATTGTTCTTTGGAGTCGTAAATAAAAATTCTTGTAAATAATAAGTACCCTACTTTCTCTTCTGCAGGTTTCAGAAGATATCTCAAGTACACAGCTTGAAGATTCAAGGACAGTAGGAACTGCTGGAGATCCAGTAGTTGAGAAAGTAGGGGAGACAAGGGCACTTGCCACAGACATTATTCAGGAGACTTCCACAATGCCACAGACAAATAATACGTCAGAGTCTATAAGTGGTAAAGCAGAAGCTGAGCAAAGACTGTCACAAAGTCCACCTCCAGAAGAACCAGTGAGTGAAGTTTCAGCTTCTGATGTGCCGACTGAGCTATTGCCTGCAGAGTCTAGATTTGAAGGAGCATCACCCGTGACTGACACTGCACACAGTCAACGCTAAAATTTTGATGTTTTGACTTAATGAAGAATCGACGTGCAACTTTGGACAAACCGTCCCCATTAACTCAAAGGCTATAGAGGGCAACAGCAAGAAGAAGCCCCTGTAGGGAGGGGCCTCTGCTGCTGAGGATCTGCAGCTGCAATTAGCATCCACGGCTACAAGTCTTGGAACAGGAACGATTTACTGCTAAAGTTACAGAAGAGTTACCCGCTGCTGTATCTAACTAAGAAACCTCAGGGCAAAAAGCCTCAAGTCGGCATTTCTGAAAGCAGCGGCATTATTGCAGAAGGATCTTCGGGGACTGTTTTTGAAACGGAAGTCTTAGGGCAAGGACTCCAGGGAATAACTGCTTCCGAGCAAAACAATGAAGGGGAGAAGAGAGGTCCCAAGTACTCTTCCTGATATAGCCATCTCAGCTTCAGGAGAGCATCTTGCAACTGTTTCTACAGCAGACAGTTCAGTAGTTGGGGAGACTTCTCATATCTGAAAACTGGATGTAGGAGAGAATGTCGCTGTAACGAACGTGTTCCGCTGTTGAAGAGCCACAGGTAACTGTTTCTGATGTGGACAACATCAGTGGTTGAGAGACGTTATCACCTTCTAATGCTGACGTTATAGCTTTCCAGAAGAGCCCCAAGCAGTTGGAAAACCTTCAAGAGACTTCTCGGAAGCGGAAATTCTTGCTCTGGGAGAGACATCGCAACTGTTTCTGAAGTTGACCTTTTAGCTGCAGAAGAACCTGATGCAGACAGTTCGGACGAGAGAAAGTGCCCGATGGTACTCTGGACTCACCTAAAGATGACACTGGGGATTGTGTGGTAAGTTACAGTTGTACTGAATGTTCCATGCAGTTTTGCAAACCTCCCTGCCTGTCGCACAATGAAGTTATTTTGAATTGCAAGGTTCTTGCATTTTATTTTTTTGTCACATCTAAAGATGTTTTTAAGAATATGTCTAGATTTGGGAGAGGCAGTGGCGGGTGGACTGGCTAGCCATATGTGTTATTGCTGAAAGCAAGGTTAACTTGGCAAATGTGCAGAGTTTTAAAAGTGCAACAGATGGAGAAGAGATTGAGGAGCGAGAATTAGTAATGTAAATCTTG